>LPNX010577877.1:92809-124407 GCA_001517045.1 Pseudotsuga menziesii
AACGTAACTCTCACGGGCTTAAAGTTAAATGGAAGATATGATGGAAAATCCTCCGCCACTTTCACTAAATTAATGAAAAGAATACCGCACTTGGATAAAATCCTCGGGCACTTCCATTAAATTAATAAACCTCCGCCACTTCCATTAAATTAATGAAAAGAATACCTCAGTGGGATTAAAAAAAGGAAAATTCAAAGGTAATCATGCGCGCCCAGAACGTTCAAATTCAAACGTAACATTATGATAATGCTCAACCACAAAAGTGGGCAAAATTCAAAGGTAATCAGCACGCCTAGAAGGATGGGGAAATTCATATGATAATTCTCCATTAGGGTCATAGAATTAATTTTGAACTGTTTATTTTGAATTTTGAATGATTATTGTAAAATCAATTTTGAGAGTATACTTGTTTCATTTTCATTTGTAGATCATATTCATTTGTAAATAAAAAATTAGTTTTTTTAATGTAATATCAAAAAAAGGTTTTTCTTTTAACATAAAGCAAGAGAAAAAAAACGAATAATGATGATCATATAAACTACACCATAACACAACAAATTTCATTCAAAATGGCTTCAAATACGTATACGTGGGTTACAATATCAAGCCATTGGGTTATAAGATTAAAGACTAGTTGTGGTTGATAAAAAACTTTGAGAGGAGGATACATTTCTGGACACATAAATTTCTCTCTCTTGGAGGAAGGTTGGTCCTAATAAAAGTGGTTCTATCCAGTATGCCTGTATACTGGTTTGCCCTTGCACCTGTACCAAGTTGCGAAAATTAATCTTTGCTTTCCTATGGGGATCCACGGGTGAGAGCAAACACTATCACATTGTGGAGTGGCAAATGCTTTCCAAGCCCATCGAATGTGGTGGATGGGGCATAAAAAATCTTGAATGGTTTAGTATTTCGTTGCGACTAAAGATCTTGTGGTTGGTACTACATGGTACTGGTTTATGGCACCAAGTGATTCAGGCAAAATATATGAATAACCAATCTGTGGAAGTATTGCTCAGAACAAAACATTTCTTGGTAAGAGAAACTTCGACTTTTTGGAATGGTTTTTTAAACACCTTGTCTTGGCTTGAAAGAGGTTTGGGATAGTAGGTGGGGGATGGAAGGAGTGTACTAATTGGAGCGGATCCTATCATCGGATCTTCTAGTTCTCCCTATCTACCTTTGGATCTGATGGAATATCTATGTAACACCCTGGTTTTGACCTCGTTTGCATTAAATGTATATGATGTATATATTGTAATTAATTGTGGTGTGGAGCTAAAGGCAAAAGCCCCACCATGGATTTAATGTTTTATGTTCCGAGAATTAAAATCGTTACCGATGGTATATCGTGCTATCCGACACATTATAATTTTTGGCATCATGTAAATATGTATTTTAATTAAAATACCCACAACTAGCTATGTCTATGCAACATTAAAAGAGATGGGGGCATGATTTTCCTAAAGAATAGGGAGGGAAATTATTTAAACCTTTGGGCCAATGGGGAAAAGACAAATTTAAAGGGAGAACCCATCAAACCCTCAACTACTCATTTTGTCTTTTTCCCCAATCATTAAATTCTGCTAGAATGTGGTTGAGTTAGTTATTGCATGAGGATGGGAAGAGTATGGACAGGAAATTCGACTTTGGGGAAAACCTATTTTGGGGGAAAATCAATTTTGATTTTTGGGGCAAGTAAACACCCAAAATGTATGCCCATTTGGCTATACATCCACGTTCTTCATTTTTGGCCTCACACAGGGAAGCTAGGAAGCTGTTTTACCTACACAGGGCTAAAAGATCGAAAAACTCAAACGTAACACTATGGGCTAAAGGTAAACGGCAAAAATCTTGTAAAATCCTGAATCAATCAAAAAGAATACCCCACTTCACTATGTTCAATTCTAATCATTTGGCGTGACTTTAAACTAATCTTGTCGGCTAAATTAAATAGTATGTTCAATGAGAAGCATTATATGGCCCGTTACTTTTAAACATCAGAGCTTTTAAACCCAACGTTTAAACTTTATAAAGTGGGTTGAACAATACAAATCTTGAAATTACATAAAGTGGGATATCTGGCACCGAAAGCAGATATTGACTTTTAAACCCATCCGAATTCTGAATCTTGTCGGTTTGATAGGTATTTACATGATGGAACGCCAGTAGGATAAATGATAACTAAAGCGCCTCGTTGAATAAAAATTTGTTAAAATTGTTTATGGAAATCAAGAATTTAGTAATGTTTATGATAATAATTATTTTTTTAAGATTAGACTACCTAGATCTCCAAAACACGATGGCCTGTTTAGGGCGTTTTGGTTAGCGTTTATATTGCAATGGAACGAACCTACAGAGAGCTGGGAGACAAACTAGAGAAAAAGGGAGGGAAAAGGTTGGGTGACAAGGATGAATTTGACTTGAGCCCAGGAGAATAATTTCAAAGTAATTATGTGTAAGTACAATTTTCTAAAAAGCATTTCTAAATGGGAGGAATTGTGATCTCAATTATTAGATTCGCTTACATTGAGGCATTGAATATATAAAAAAGAAATCTCAATGTTTTTCAAAATCTCAATATATTAATATATACAAATTATTCTCAATATTTGAATTTGTATTTATAACATTTTCATTTCAAAATCTCCCATCCATTGATAGTACATGCCACGCCAATATTTCAAATGGATTACTTATAGAATTTATTACTTTTAAACGATTAGGTCAAATCAAGTTTGTAAAAAAAAATTAAAAAAATATTTGGATTTTGAAAAATTATCACATATATGTTTTAGTATATTACTAGCTTAGATTAAAATTCTAGACTTTATTAAGCTCCGAGATGAACCAAATCTCTCGAGGTGCAAACCTATTTTTAGGTATTCATTGATTTTATTCAAACCAAAAGACACATCTTTTTATTTAAGGTCCACATATAATTTTATTATTATTAAAATTTAATATTATTTATGGCCGACATATAATATTTTTTATTATTTTTTATTTTGTTAGGAACTAACATTGCATCATTTCCTAACACATGGTTTTAAAACCATATGCAAGGCCCTCATACAATCATGGGTTGTTTAGGAGGCCTTGCACATGGTCTTAAAAGCATTTGCAAGGCCCTCCTAAACCATGTACAATAAAACCATGGGTTGTTTAGTAGGCCTTGCACATGGTTTAAAAACCATGTGCAAAGCCTCCTAAACCATGTATAATAAAACCATGAATTGTTTAAAATGCCTTGCACATGGTTTTAAAACCATATGCAAGGCCAACATATTTTTGGGGATAATTCATATGCAAGGCCAACATATTTTTTTTTTAACTCACATGTTTTTTTCACCCATAATTAAATTTTTACTTTTTATTGTTTTGTTAGGTAGGAAGATTACAACATCTCCCCCATATTAGATTGTTTTTGTTGCCCACATTTATTTTGGCCTATTAAAAAATTTATTTTTTATTAATAAAAATAACAAATTGATATTATTTTTTATTTTGTGTTACAAAATCTCTCCCATAATATTCACTATCACTATTATTATTTTTTGCCGACATGTAATAAAAGTTACGTCAAGTTACAAGATTTCTCCCATAATATTCACTATCACTATTATTTTTTCTCGACATGTTACAAAGGTTACTAACGTTACATCAAGTTACAAGATCTCTCACATAATATTCACTATCACTATTATTTTTTGCCAACATGTTACAAACGTTACTAACACTAGATCACGTTACAAGATCTCCCCATAGTGGGCTGTAAAGCGCCTCTCGGTGCAAAAATTACAACCAGTGTAGATCCAAATCCTAGGCTCTATCAAGCGTCGAGATGGATCAAATCTCTGGAGGTGCAAACCTCTTCTTAGGTATCCATTGATTTGATTCAAACCAAAAGACACATCTTTTTATTTAAGGTCCACATATAATTTTATTATTATTAATATTTAATATTATCTATGGCGAACATATAATATTTTTTATTTTGTTAGGAACGGACATTGAATCATTTCCCCACACATGGTTTTAAAATCATATGCAAGGCCCTCCTACAATCATGGGTTGTTTAGGAGGCCTTGCACATGGTCTTAAAACCATTTGCAAGGCCCTCCTAAACCATGTACAATAAAACCATGGGTTGTTTAGAATGCCTTGCACATGGTTTTAAAACCATGTGCAAGGCCAACGGGTAATTCAATTTTGTGTTTTTTCCTTGACCCACATATTTTTTTACGAATAATTAAATTTTTACTTTTTTATTGTTTTGTTAGGTAGGAAGATTACAACATCTCCCCCATATTAGATTGTTTTTGTGGCCAACATTTATTTTGGCCTATTAAAAAATTTAGTTTTTATTAATAAAAATAAAGTTATGAAAGTCATATTATTTTTTATTTTCTGTTACAAAATCTCCCCGATAATATTCACTATCATTATTATTTTTTGCCAACATGTTACAAATGTTACATCACGTTACAAGATCTCTCCCATAATATTCACTATCACTTTTATTTTTTGTCGACATGTTAGTAACGTTACATCACGTTACAAGATCTCCCCCATACTGGGCTGTAGAGCGCCTTCTCGGCAAGCTGCTCCGCAGTCTCATCCTCGATGAGTTGCTCCCATACTGGGAAAATTGTTTCCACCACCTCTGTACAGATATTTTCAGCTTCCCTAAGCTGGCCAATAGCTTGATATGCCGATTGTTTCCTTTGTTGTGCAAATTCATGGGGCGTGCTTGGTTGTTGGTTGGTGTTTAATTCATGAACATATTTCTTTAGATCTGCGGCTAGTTTGGATAAACGCCTCAGCTTGTGCACAGGTTCTACCTCGTCTTCTTCCTCATCATATGACAGTTCTGCGACTGCCTCCTTTATGGCTTCTTCCAATGAAGCTTACCTCTGCGCTTGTGCTTCGAGGTCTTCATGTTGTCGGTTGATGACTTGTTTGCACTTCTTTACTTTCTTGGCTGCCTTGGTTGCCTGATATGAAACCGCATTCTCTCGGATTCTCACATTTGTAGCTGTGACATGATGAATGGAATTGATTTGTGGCAATGTCAACTTAGAGAAATCAAAAGTTAATGTGTCCAAGATATGGAAACTTGTATCCTTTTCTGTTGTATCTATAGAAAATTCCTGCGCGGGAATTTCTATTCACAAGGGTGGGAGCAGCACCGAAGTTGCCAAAGTGTCTGATGGGTCTACACTGTAGGTCTCAGCCTGTACGGTGTCACGTACTTCTATGATGGCCTTTGCTAACCAGTTAAATTGCGTAGTGAGCAAAGTCGTCCAATTGGTTTGCTTGCGCGTGATATCACCCAAGGTAGACTCAGTTATTTCTGCAACTGCCTCCCTAAGAAGAGTCAGATCCTCTTTTTCTATGCTAAGGACTTAGGGTCGATTAGCCCTCTGCTTTTTCCTGTGTGGGATGCCCAAGGCTTCTGTATATTCATCATCGACGAAAAGTGATATTATTCGTCGATGATGAATATTACATTGTTAATACATCCTTATAAAGGAAAATTAAGGCGCTAGAAGATAGTTCATGCTAGCTTATAAAGCAGACTTACTTAAATATGATAAACCACCACATGTGACTAAAGAACTTTCCAAATCTGTCAAGGACCTTACGAATTGGATGAATCATGAGTGAGTTGTAATGAGTGATGGAAAAACATGCTAATCATGGAATCTGGAGATAAAATCATGGAGGATGGGTTGGAAACAAAAGATACCAGTTTTCTAGTTGAGTAATCATGGAATCTGGAGAGGAAATCATGGAGGATGGGTTGGAAACAAAATATACCAGTTTCCTAGTTGACTAGCTTTACCTTATCCATTGAAAGGCGGGAACAAAGTAGGATAAAGACCGAATCTACATGAAGGCATGGTTACTAAATATGGCAGTCAATAAAGTAGGCAGGATCTAACCAGAATTAGGATAAAGGTGCTCCTAGGGTATATATGGAAAGTATTGACCAAGTGGTTCAAGTTAATGCTAACTATGTAGGCTAGTGGATAGGCTATTAATCAAGAATAATTAAATTATGTTATCCTAAGTATGGAGTGGTTTTATATTATTCCAACAGAAATATTTATAAAATATTTTTTTGTGACTATTGACTTTCATCCTATCGTTACCACTTCCAAGGCGAAAGACATCATCATCTTGCTAGGCCGAGGTGTGGACTAGGCAAGTCAAAAATACCCCCCATTTCATTCTTTTAATATTTCTCCCAAGGTCGATAAGGTGCCATATCACAATGCAACAACTTATCCCTCCATTGTTGAGATTTTTTTCCCTAAGCTTGATCCCTAAAACATGTATGAACATCAATAGTTTGGTACTCATTTTAAACTTGAGTATCACATCGTGATAAGATAACATAAGGTAATCCAACTTCTTCCCTCTTTAGAACCCACTAGCCATGTTCCATCTCAACTTCAATACTGGATGTGGTTTTCCTGTCATATGTTAAACATGAAATAGACCAAGAATTGTCATACTATAAGGAATATGTGTACTATAGCATCCCTTCTAAAATAATTGTAAGCTATATTTGTAAATATATTTTTCACCCCTGATTGTAACCTTCGTCTTGACCCAGTTAATGGGTAAATTAGTATCACTTCCTCTTTTTCCTACCAGTTGCCTCAACTTCCTCTTCCATATTTTCCTATCACTTACCCCTTACTTACTCTTCCTATTTTCCTTAATTCTTACGCTCTCGTTCGCTTCTCCTCCTCTTTCCTTTATCCTCCAAATGCCCGAGGGAAGCCTAGGGCCTTTCCTCTCTTACTTTTCTTGTTGATTATTCATTTTCTATAGATCATTATGTTCCATAGGGCTCAACTTGAGGTAGATCTCCCCTAGTTGGGACTGATCACCACTTCCTTGTGATGTTGACATTGGTTGTGGAATTTGTAGCCCGAGTAGAAAAGTCACTTCCACTTTGTATGTGTCTCCTTTCTCTCACCTTCCACCTCTTGCCTTCACTAGTTCTTCCCTAATATCATTGAATATGTTACTCTTTCCTTCATTTCCTTATATTTCACCCTTACTAACTTTGTGATAATTTTCTTTACAGCTTCCTTTCATGGTGCATCTTCACCAATGTTGTCACCTCATGCACCTTTTCTAGCCCCATGTAGATGGTGCTACCGTATGTTCCTTTCCTAGCCCCATATCAATGTTGCTACCTCATGGATTCGCTAGCGTTGATCACCTCACCTTATTCCACAACAAGGAAAAGACCTTGTAGTAGAGGTTATAATAGAGGCTTTTAGTATTACAAGATTGGAGAAAATTGTCAAAAAAAAATTCGTTGCAACCTCCACCAATGGTATCAGATAGTTTGGTGGAGTTATTTACACAAATTTATTATAACTATAAAATATTGGTGGTTGGAGGCTTTAGAGGAGGGTTTTTACCAATGCACCTTATTGAGTGAAACTACATACACATTTAAAAGGCATTGTTGAATATAGAGTTAAAATTCTAAACACGCACTGGTTCATACAACAATCTTAATGGCATCAATTCTCTATAACTTTATGAGCATTGATGCTTTATAAGAAACATCGCACCGGTGCTTTTGTCCTTTTATAACGCATCAATGTTGATTAAGAAGGAAAATGCATTGGTGAAGTTGATTGAGACATTAACGATCACTGCATTTTTTACATTATGATGCAGACAAAATATATTGTCACACAGGTGCGTACAAATAATAAGGAAGAATTGTTGTACTTTTATTGTAAAAGCACCAGTGTGTACAAGGTGCACCACTTTTATTATAAGGTGCATTGGTAAAAACCCTCCTCTGAACCCTCCAACCACCAATATTTTTTAAAAGGCATTGGTGAATATAGAGTTAAAATGCTAAACACGCACTGGTTCATACAATAATCTCAATGGCATCAATTCTCTATAACTTTATGAGCATTGATGCTTTATAAGAAACATTGCACCGGTGCTTGTGTCCTTTTATAACACATAAATGTTGATTAAGAAGGAAAACGCATTGGTGAAGTTGATTGAGACATTAACGATCATCGCATTTTTTACATTATGATGCAGATACAATATATTGTCACACTGGTGCATACAAATAATAAGAAAGAATTGTTGCACTTTTATGGTAAAAGCACCAATGTGTACAAATAATAATAATAAAACATTGAGGCATATAATTAATACTTCATTGCATCAATACTATGTGATGTGATGTGCGATATAATACTTTGTTGCATCGGTAATCTTTTTCTCATTAGTGATTGGTGATCGATGAATATTATAAATTACAATGCGCACACACACACACACACACACACACACACACACACACACACATATATAATTCCATAATTCATCATTAAATGAAATAAATTTTATAATAGCATTCATATAATTTGAATTATGATTATCGTGTTTGGATATAACATTTCACAACGACATTGGGAAATGCAATAGAATAAGAAACTTACTTTATTATATATGAATAAGAGGCCCTTTCTCATACAAAATGGGACAACGTAAGGGTCCACATTAATGTCATGTGTAATTATTACACTTGTTTTTTAACTCATTGTCTTCCAATTGGAACAATATGTCCATTACATTATACAAAATGTTTGATTTTCACAAACAATTATTTCAAAAATATAACCTTCATTAGCATCCAATTATACCGTTCGTCATTATTCATTGGAATTGTTGTCAGTGCTTGATCTACTTGCATGACTTCGGTTATTTGGTTGAATATTTAATGTTGATTGCCTCAGTTGTGTTCCTACTCTTCAAATTCCATCTACAACATAAAAATAAAGTGTAATGAGTGTATCTACATTGGTGGACATAATGTGAAAATAGGTAATATGCATTATTGTGTAAACTTAAAGGTGTACCATAGCAAGAATTGTGTCATGAATGACACACATTCTTTCATAACCAAATCTCATGTCATCTCTCAACAACTCTTATGTTGGCTATACTCCATATTTTGTTTCCTACAAGTTTTACACCCATTCACTAGTACAAAATGAGAAATTAATGACTAAAAAAATGACTAAAATCAAGCTATAAACGACTATTTTTGAGTCGGCAACTAATAGTAGCTAATTTTCACTATCTTATAGCTAGTCTTATTTCACTTAGTCATTAATAGATTGACTTCTTAGTCATTTATTTAGTCATAAATAGTCAATAATTTAGTCATTGATAGTCAATGATTTAGTCATTGATTTAGTCACGGATTTAGTCATTGATTTAGTCACTAATTTAGTCACTAATTGCAACAATTAATGACCAAATATACGACTAAATAAACTACTAGATGATAACATATTAATGACTAAGCTAAATACGACTAAGATATGGGAAATTAGCTACTAATAGTCGTATATATGTGAATTTAGTCATTTTTGTAGTCACAAATTTATGATAGGGAACGAAGGAATCGAACCAACAACCTCCTGCCTATAATTAGGTAGGAGCTCTACCATTGAGCTAGAACCCTTTAATAAGTTGTTATTGCTTGACAATGATGATATTCAAACAAATTTATGATAGATAGAAATCTACAAACTACATAATTATTACTATTACAACTTACCAGTAACTAGTATTTATGATAAACTAATTCTCGAGAGCTATGTACAATTTTCCCTATCTGGCATATCCATTCATGTTACCAAAGAGAACGAAATACCTTTGTGATGGATGTGATACCAATTAACTCAACCAATTTACAGAATATCTCTTGGCGTGCCTGAATATATGAGAAAAATATCATTATATGAAATCAAGAAAAGTAAAAGTCAAATAAGGTAAGCAAACCTTGCCATTCATAAAACAATCTATCAGTGACAATATAAAAATACATGAAATCCAAAGATTTCAGACTGAGTGTTGCAAAGCATAAGCTACCATATCAGCCAATTCTAGAAAATGAAACATATTTTTATAGAAGTCTGAAGGCGACCAAAATAAGCATGCAAAAGAAATTCAACACATATTTCAAAAAGAGTTGAATGAAATAATAAAAGCATACCCAACATTGTAGTTGACCCAATTTATATGAAAATCAATGTGAAACATTCAATCATGTTTGTAAGTTTATCTCTAGACAACCTACCTTAGATATAGCCACAACTAGACTGATACAAATAATTATCAGAACCAAGGGCACTCCAGAAGTGCACCACACGCAAAGTAATAAAGACAAGAAAAAAAATCACCACGACAAAGGTAATATTTGAGAACAGACAAATGTTGTATGGTGGTTCTACTGTATTTGGACACATAGGTGCTATAAGCAACAACAATTGGAAGATAACCAATTAGTTAATTTTTAGTTATTATCCCTTGACTCTTTTACAAGGAAAGATGAAGAGAATGAGACAAACATGTTCTCCCATAATTTAGCCTCCCTGCTAACACGAACTTCCTCAATATTCTTGATGGCCTTCAAAGTATTTTGAACAACATTTCTATCATATCTCTCAAGCATGTTTCTTCTTCTCTCAAACTCGAACGTTGATGTCTAAACATGAAGTTTTAGACAGCACAACCCTCATGTGAGCTACCCCCATGCATTTATATGCCAAGGTAGCAGCTGCCATTTCTTTGTTTCTCTCATATGCAGTGTTCGACAATCCAATCTCCCCCTTGAGTAAATATTTTAATTGCATTGTTATAGCTACTCTCCATGCAATGATCAATTTTTTAAACTTCCAAGTTGTCCGCAACAATGTATTTCAACCAAAATCCAACGTATACAAAAATTATATAAGAATACTCACAGAAAATATTGGCATGTTTTTGTTATTTGAGCACCACTCTAAGTAATATTTCTTAAAATAAAATGATACTAACATAACTATTTTCAAATCCAACATATATAACAAAAAAATGTAGAAGAAATACTTCAAAGAAGACAAGGGAAAGATATTGGAATGCTTATACTATTTCAGTGCCACTATAAGCAATATTTCTTGCAATGAAAGGATATGAATAAGATTGATTTCATCTAACAACCAAAAACATTTTCATATAATATCATAACCATTAATGTTATGAAATTTTTGTGGGGAGTGATTTTCCCATATAAAGGGATTGTGAAGAAGAAGCAAGAAAATCAATCGAAACATCATAACAATGACGTAATTTTATTAATGTTTATAAAAAAGGACAATTAGGCTACATGAACTTTCTAGGTTTAACACACATCCAAAGTAACTTATTTTGACAATTGCAACTTACGAAATATATAAACAAGGTAAGGTATGTGATATGTATTATCATTATGCAATAACTGTGAAAACCTTCTATAAGTTGCATATGCTTGAAATGGGAATTTGTCGATAGTAGAGGCTCCATTTTGAAATTGTAGACAAGATTCTTAGATAGGTATTTCATCTATATTTATTGCATCTGTAAGCTTCATGTTCTTGGGATATCACTTTCTGCAATTGAAGCTTTAACAATATCCGCTTAAAATTTCAAAAGAACTCCCTGTCAAGAAATGGGAGAGGAGAAAATAGAGACCAAATGTACAGTGTTGTTGTAATCCATTATGTGTAGATCCTGACCCAAACAGTATACCAACCGACACCAATGAGTTTTTCACCATCTATTGTTGAACTTGTCCAGCGATATAGAAGCATAGCTGAATACATGTTGGCAAGGGAAAAAATAACATGGAAAAAAGTGTACAAATATGTGACAGGTCATTCTTCATCTTTCTATGTATTCTTGTGTCCTTCCTCTATCTCATCAAATGAAAGAAAAGGCTTCCCAGAACCTGGTAAAGAATCAGAAAGATGATTGCATTAATAAGCATGTACAAAATAATTTGATTTTTTAGAAGTATGAACTTTAATGAGGCACTTGACATGATAATGGCAGCAAAAATATCACGATGGTCACTTATAGTATGCATGTTTCTCCCTAAAACAGTAAAATTCTTGACATCTTAGGAGAATATTGAGGCGATGATTCCCTGCATTACAGAACTATAGATGGCCTTTTTTACATTCAAGAGGAAGTCAAGTGACTACAACTTATTAGAAGTACTTGGAAAAACTTCTTAGAAACACAAGATAAATAATACTTTCCAGTAAATTCTTCTAAATTCTAAGCACATAAGTTAAACTAGGTATTCCACTTCCTCAATAAGTCTAGAAGTAGGATGATGCTGGCTTCTCAAGGTCATAGGAGGTATAAAATCTCCCACTAACATTTTTTTTAGCACTGTACAACAGCTTTATTGGGAAATTTCAATATTATGGAACTCTAAAGGGCGCAAACCTAATCTTGGAGTATCAAGGTTCTAGTCAGTAACCATATTGACAATTCTACCATTTCTCATAACAATAATGTAATTTTATTAATTGTGAAGAAGAAGCAAGAAAATCAATCGAAACATCATAACAGTAACATAATTTTATTAATGTTTATAAAAAAGGGCAATTAGACTACATGAACTTTCTGGGTTTAGCACGCATCCAAAGTAACTTATTTTGAGAATTCCAACTTACGAAATATATAAACAAGGTAAGGTATGTGATATGTATTATCATTATGCAATAGCTGTGAAAACCTTCTATAAGTCGCATATGCTTGAAATGGGAATTTGTCGATAGTGGAGGCTCCATTTTGAAATTGTAGACAAGATTCTTAGATAGGTATTTCCTCTGTAGTTATTGCATCTGTAAGCTTCATGTTCTTGGGATATCACTTTCTGTAACTGAAGCTTTAACAATATCCGCTTAAAATCTCAAAAGAACTCCCTGTTGGGAAATAGGAAAGGAGCAAACAGACCAAAATTATAGTGCTGTTATAATCCATTCTGTGCAGATCCTCACCCAAACAGTATACCAACCGACACCAATGAGTTTTTCACCGTCTGTTGTTGAACTTGTCCAGTGAGTTAGAAGCATAGCTGAATACATGCTGGCAAGGGAAAAAATAACATGGAAAAAAATTGTATGAATATGTGACAGGTCAATCTTCATCTTTCTATGTATTCTTGTGTCCTTCGTCTATCTCATCAAATGAAATCAAAGGCTTCCCAGAACCTGGTAAAGAATCAAAAAGATGATTGCATTAATAAGCATGTACAGAAGAATTTGATTTTTTATAATTATGAACTTTAATTAGGCACTTGACATGATAATGGCAGCAAAACTATCACGATGGTCACTTTTAGTATGCACGTTTCTCCCTAAAACAGTATAATTCTTTACATCTTAGGAGAATATTGAGGTGATGATTTCCTGCATTGTAGAACTACATATGGACTTTTTTACATTCAAGAGGAAGTCAAGTGACTATAACTTATCAGAAGTAGTTGGAAAAACTTGCCAGAAGCACAAGATAAATAATACTTTCCAGTAAATTCTTCTAAATTCTAAGCACGGAAGTTAAACTGGGTATTCCACTTCCTCAATAAGTCTAGAATTAGGATGATGTTGACTTCTCAAGGTCATAGGAGGTATAAAATCTCCCACACACACTTTTTTTTAGCACTGTACAACAGCTTTGTTGGGAAATTTCAATATTATGGAACTCTAAAGGGCGCAAACCTAATCTTGGAGTATCAAGGTTCCAGTTAGTAACCATATTGACAATTCTACCATTTCTCATAACAATGTAGTAATTTTATTAATTGTGAAGAAGAAGCAAGAAAATCAATCGAAACATCATAACAATGACGTAATTTTATTAGTGTTTATAAAAAAGGACAATTAGACTACAGGAACTTTTTGGGTTTAACACACATCCAAAGTAACTTATTTTGAGAATTCCAACTTATGAAATATATAAAAAAGGTAAGGTATGTTATATGTATTATCATTATGCAATAACTATGAAAACCTTCTATAAGTCGCATATGCTTGAAATGGGAATTTGTCGTTAGTTGAGGCTCCATTTTGAAATTGTAGACACTATTCTTAGATAGGTATTTCCTCTATAGTTATTGCATCTGTAACCTTCATGTTCTTGGGATATCACTTTTTGCAACTGAAGCTTTAACAATATCCTCTTAAAATTTCAAAAGAACTCCCTGTCATGAAATAGGAGAGGAACAAACAGAGACCAAATGTACATTGTTGTTGTAATCCATTCTGTGCAGATCCTCACCCAAACAGTATACCAATCGACACCAATGAGTATTTCACCATCTGTTGTTGAACTTATCCGACAAGTTAGAAGCATATCTGAATACATGTTGGAAAGGGCAAAACTAACATGGAAAAAAGTGTACAAATATGTGACAGGTCATTCTTCATATTTCTATGTATCCTTGTATCCTTCCTCTATCTCATCAAATGAAATCAAAGGCTTCCCAGAACCTGGTAAAGAATCAAAAAGATGATTGCATTAATAAGCATGTACAAAAGAATTTGATTTTTTAGAATTATGAACTTTAATTAGGCACTTGACATGATAATGGTAGCAAAACTATCACGATGGTCACTTATGGTATGCACGTTTCTCCCTAAAACAGTAAAATTATTGACATCTTAGGAGAATATTGAGGCAATAATTCCCTGCATTACAGAACTACATATGGCCTTTTTAACATTCAAGAGGAAGTCAAGTGACTACAACTTATTAGAAGTAGTTGGAAAAACTTTCCAGAGACACAAGATAAATAATTCTTTCAAGTAACTTATTCTAAATTCTAAGCACAGAAGTTAAATTGGGTATTCCACTTCCTCAATAAGTCTAGAAGTAGGATGATGTTGGCTTCTCAAGGTCATAGGAGGTATAAAATCTCCCAGTAACACTTTTTTTTAGCACTATACAACAACTTTGATGGGAAATTTCAATATTATGGAACTCTAAAGGACGCAAACCTAATCTTCGAGTATCAAGGTTCCAGACGGTAACCATATTGACAATTCTACGAGAAAAGGCACACAGTAATGAGAAAAAAATATATTAAATGGTATATATGCCCAATCATGAACAAAGCATACCTTCCCTATTTAGTGAGTCTCATGAAGATATCAAATTAAGTATATATGAACTTGATTGAGCATACTCTAGAGTGAGGGAAAAGTCCTCAAATAAGTGTGGAAACTAATTCACAAAGCATTGTTTGGAGCTTAAGGGATCTCATAAATATGTTTGAGTTGGTTGTAAATGTAGAATCATGTGCAATAAAGTCAGAAATTAAAGCAGACATAATGGAAACCTAGTTAGAGACTAGGAACTCATGGATGTCTACAATGTATTATCAGGACCTGTAAAACATGAAGAAGCTATAGATTTCATGTTAAGTCCATTAAATTGCACTTGTATGTTTGAGGATCGACTTAAAATTGTAACATTTAGTCTCTGTTGGAATCTAAAAGTATCTCTACCTATTGGAGAGGTTGCCAAATTTAAAAGAAAGGATGTAATAATTCTAGGGAAATTGTCATCCAATTTTAGCATATTAATTTATCCAAATAGATGAGTGGAAAAGCATAAATTGATAATTTTTTCCTTGAAAAATTACTTAAGAACGGCGCATGGTTCATTTACTCTCACTTAATTTTTGTTATAAATGTGATGTGGTTTATTTACCTGCATGTTAAAGAACACACCACATGTTAAATAATTGCAATATACAAATGACACCTTATAGAGAAAGTGATATGATCTATGCTTTGAGGAAGTGCCCTAATATGCATCTTTGGAGTGGACATTTTTTAAGGTTTGTATGGGAAATAAAACATTCACGCAATATGCAATCCCCTAGAGGTTCCATTATGAGAGAAAGGTAAGGGAAGTCAAATGTCCAATATGAATTAGCACTATCAACATTGAAGCAATTGGTGAAGACCTCTCTAGTTGATTGCACCAAAAAAAAATTCATAATCTTAGAAAAGTGGTTGAACATCAGTCTTCTAATTAAAGCTAGGAATTCCACAATCATAGTCAAGAAAGAAATTGTTGTAGATGAGATGGGATACTCTAGTAACCATGCTCTTATTTGTAATTTTCATGGTGCATGGTCATCTAAAAGAAAAATATGAAACTGTATTTTATTACTGCTTTTACTAATATTGAGATAAAGAGAATGGTCTCCACTCCTGTGAATATCATGTATAGCGAGTTGTTGATTAGTATGGGCCAAGTCAATAGAAAAGGATTGAGTTTTTTCCTTTAGTTTCAGAACTTGCATTCCCACTGATTAAAATCACAAGTTAGTTTTTGATTTATCATGGTAGACTATGTTTCACTAGCTAAACTTTGGCTTAGGATTTCTGGCCACCACCAATCAACCACAATACTTGGTTGTAATACCATGTTGAAAATTAGATAGGATAGTACACAATTTTTGTCCCTTTTATTTGTTTTTATTGTGGACTAATGCTTACCACATCGATGGTGCATAGAAGAAGCTTCATTGGGACCTATATTAATGGATGCATTATATAGAAGAGGAATCATTGTCAACTAGATTAATGGATATCCCAATTTATATTAAAAATTGCATTGGCTAGTAGGATTATCTACTATACCATCGAGCTACATGCCCTTTTCATGATAGGAACCATTTACCATGTTGAAAATTGGTCAAGTTGGGTATCATTCAATCAAGGTGTGTATTGCATTATTATGGTAGGAACCCTTTACTAATCAACTACTAAACTTGGTTGTATTAACATATTAGTGAACTGTATCAAAGAAGATTCATTGAGACCTATATGAATGGATGCATTGGATAGAACATTATTCATTGTTACAAAGATTAATGGATATCTGAGTTTATGTAAAAATTAAACTAGCTAGTAGGATTCTCAACCATACAACTGATCTACATGCATTTGTCATTAAAGGAACCCATTACCATGTTGAGAATTGGATAGACTGGGAATCAAGGGGTCGATTGTATTTTACAATTTTAGCGAGGAATTTCCCACGACCATTGCTCATGATAGCTACCCTTCACCAGTTTAACATCAAGGTGTGGACATATATCTTCCACAATGCATTTGAAGACACATTTTGTCCTAGGACATCTCATCACTAACCCATCACCAATCAATCGCACTAACTGGTTCTAATACCATGTTGAAAATTAGAGAGAGTAGTGCATAGGTTTAGTCTCTCTTAAATTGATTTTTACTATGCGCAAGGGATTTCCTCTATACCACATTTATGAGTTATATAGAAGAAGATTCATTAGGACCTATATGAATGGATGCATTGTATAGAATAAGATTCATTGTGACTGAGATTTATGTTTCTGATAAAAATTGGACTTACTGGTAGGATTCTCAACCATACCACTAAGTCACATTCCTTTTTCATGACAAACACCCTTTACCATGTTGAAAATTGGATAGTCCATGAATCAAGGGGTGGATTGCATTATGGAATCTTTACCAATCAACCACTACACATCGCTCTAATATCATATGCAAAATTGAACAAGATAGGAACCCATTCTAGGACCAACCCTTGGCCATTGCTCATGATAGGAACTGTTAAATAGTTTGACATCAAGATATGGATTGTTGTCTTCCACAACACTTCTCAATCCAGACTTTGTCTTAGGCCTTCGTTTCATCACCAATCAATCAAAATACCTAGTTCTAATGCTATGTTGAAAATTGGAGAGACTTGTGCACAAGTTTAGTCCCTCTTAGATTGATTTTTACTGTGTGCAAGGCACCCCATCCATACCACATTGATGAATTATATAGATGAATATTCATTGGGTTATAGCCATGGAAGGATAATAATGGGTGAGAGATGAAGGTCCCAAATCTAAATCCAAAATTGGGTGAAAACATGGATTGATTGTGCATTGATACAATGATCACAATTGATCCAAGCACAGACATGGATGGCCATGTACAAAACACCGTAGTGCCCTCATCTATTCACACCAACCCGTGCACCCTAAAAATTGCGTGCCCCACACACCAAGAATAGAACCTTGGGTCAAGGAGCAACATCCTCGGGTCTCAATGTAGAGCCCAAAAATCTCTACAACATTTGGCAAATACAACACCACATGCACCTAATTTCATAGCTTTCACACCAAATTCTAGGAATCCTTACAATCTTCCAAGACCATTATGGAATGTCAAGGATGTAGCATTGTCTTGATGCATTTGTATGAATATCAATGCATACATCTTGTTAGATATCAAAGATGTTTTGTGCCAATAATCACATAACAAACAGGGTTTTGTGTCATAGTTTTCAAAACTTTGACATTTGGGACTATCATATATTTTTCCATTTTGATAAAGAAGGGTAAATCTTTAATTATATATCTTTGTCTTAATTCTGAATGTGTGTGCACAAATCTGAACTCTCATGTTTGGATTTCTCCTCTGAGCTAACAAACCATGGGCTGTCGGTGTTGAGAAAAAATGATCTTCCATCCATTGGTATGGTGTCTGCAACTGCATAATCTTTTGTTTTTATGAAATTTGTGTTTACCATTTTGTGGATTGCATCCACATTGATGGTGCTTATTTTGTACTCTTAGAACTAAAAGCTCACAATTTTTATTAGTATATTAGTTATAACAGATTTGCCTTAGAATTTGGGGCATTTGAACCAGTTGTATCTAATTCTTGTGATGGTTTCCCTTGCAACCCAATAATGGAAAAATAAAAATTAAACACTTTCAAATCATTTTTCAAGAAGCAATAGAAGTAGGGCACACGAATCACTCCATTCTCTCTGAGACCCAACTATATTTTAGGATACACGAAAGGCAATTGTGCATAAACAAACACTTCCCATAATTGGTTTCTTTCATGGATAGGGCATAGGATGAGAGTGATTTCATTCCAAAGAATTGACATTTAGACAAATTCCCAAGGAACCATGCATAAACCCATACTCAAGGAATTCCTACCGTTCAAACCCCATGGAATCATTAGCAGGAAGATACTTCACTAGTGAGGTCAACTGAATATTCATCCAACCACGAGGGATTTGACTCTCTACTATACCATCGAGCTACATGCCCTTTTCATGATAGGAACCATTTACCATGATGAAAATTGGTCAGGTTGGGTATCATTCAATCAAGGTGTGTATTGCATATTTATGATAGGAACCCTTTACCAATCAACTACTAAACTTGGTTGTATTAACATATTAGCGAACTGTATTGAAGAAGATTCATTGAGACCTATATGAATGGATGCATTGGATAGAACATGATTCATTGTTACCTAGATTAATGGATATCTGAGTTTATGTAAAAATTAGACTGGCTAGTAGGATGCTCAACCATACAACTGATCTACATGTATTTTTCATTAAACGAACCCATTACCATGTTGAGAATTGGATAGACTGGGAATCAAGGGGTGGATTGCATTTTGCACTTTTAGCGAGGACTTTCCCTCGACCATTGCTCATGATAGCTACCCTTCACCAGTTTAACATCAAGGTGTGGACATATATCTTCCACAATGCATTTGAAGACACATTTTTTTCTAGGACATCTCATCACTAACCCATCACCAATCAATCACACTAACTGGTTCTAATACCATGTTGAAAATTGGAGAGAGTAGTGCATAGGTTTAGTCTCTCTTAAATTTATTTTTACCATGGGAAAGGGATTTACTAATACCACATTTATGAGTTATATAGAAGAAGATTCATTAGGACCTATATGAATGGATGCATCGTATAGAATAAAATTCAGTGTGACTGATATTGATGTTTCTAATAAAAATTGGACTTGTTGGTAGGCTTCTCAACCATACCACTAAGTCACATTCCTTTTTCATGAAAAACACCCTTTACCATGTTGAAAATTGGATAGTCCATGAATCAAGGGGTGTATTGCATTATGGAATCTTTACCAATCAACCACTACACATGGCTCTAATATCATATGCAAAATTGAACAAGGTAGGAACCCATTCCAGGACCAACCCTTAGCCATTGCTCATGATAGGAATTGTTAAATAGTTTGACATCAATATATGGATTGTTATCTTCCACAACACTTCTCAAGACACACTTTGTCTTAGGCCTTCATTTCATTACCAATCAATCAAAATGCCTAGTTCTAATGCTATGTTGAAAATTGGAGAGACTTGTGCACAAGTTTAGTCCCTCTTAGATTGATTTTTACTGTGTGCAAGGCACCCCATCCATACCACATTTATGAATTGTATAGATGAATATTCATTGGGATATAGCCATGGAAGGATAATGATGGGTGAGAGATGAAGGTCCCAAATCCAAATCCAAAATTGGGTGAAAACATGGATTGACTCTGCATGGAGACAATGATCACAATTGATCCAAGCACATACATGGATGGCCATGTATATAACACCTCAGTGCCCTCATCTATGCACACCAATCTGTGCACCCTAACAATTGAGTGCCCCACACACCAAGAATAGAACCTTGGGTCAAGGAGCAACATCCTTGGGTCTCAATGTAGAGCCCAAAAATATCTACAACATTTGGCAAATACAACACCACATGCACCTAATTTCATAGCTTTCACACCAAATTCTAGGAATCCCTACAATCTTCCAATACCATTATGGAATGTCAAGGATGTGATGTTGTCTTGATGCATTTGTATGAATATCAATGCATGCATCTTGTAAGATATCAAAGACGTTTTGTGTCAATAATCACATAACAAACAGGGTTTTGTACCATAGTTTTCAAAGCTTTGACATTTGGGACTATCATGTATTTTTCCATTTTGATAAAGAAGGGTAAATCTTTAATTATATATCTTTGTCTTAATTCTGAATGGGTGTGCACAACTCTAAACTCTCATGTTTGGATTTCTCCTCTGAGCTAACAAACCATCGGATTTCAGTGTTGATAAAAAATGATCTTCCATCCATTGGTATGGTGTCTGCAGCTGCATAATCTTTTGTTTTTATGACATTTGTGTTTACCATTTTGTGGACTGCATCCACATTAATGGTTCTTGTTTTGTACTCTTGGAACTATTTTCTCACAATTTTTTTTAGTATAGTAGTTATGACAAATTTGCCTTAAAATTTGGGGCATTTGAACCAGCTGTATCTAATTCTTGTGATGGTTTCCCTTGCAACCCAGTAATGGAAAATAAAAATTAAACACTTTCAAATAATTTTTCAAGAAGCAACAAAAGTAGGGTACATGAATCACTCCATTCTCTATGAGACCCAGCTATATTTCAGGATACACGAAAGGCAATTGTTCATAAACAAACACTTCTCTTAATTGATTTCTTTCATGGATAGGGCACAGGATGAGAGTGCTTCCATTCCAAAGCATTGATATTTAGACAAATTCCTAAGTAACCACACGTAAACCCATACTCAAGGACTTCCTACTGTTCAAACTCCATGGAATCATTAGCAGGAACATAGTTCACCGGTGAGGTCAACAGAGTATTTATCCAACCACAAGGGATTCGGCTCTCTGGTCTGCCTTGCCCTCACACAGTATGAATTTAAAAGGTAAGAAGCATGGGTATAAGTCCTAGAAAAAATTGGCAGAATTAGCTACATATTAGACCTGGCACCTAAGCCAAATGAAGCTTGCTCTACGTGGTGCATAACTTCAGGGAAAATCGCTTGGGGGAATTATTTCAACATGGCACACACTACATTGCAGAAGACTACATACCACAATGGAAGCTTCATAAATACCACTACTACACCTTACGATAACAAATGGGTAGACTCTCTTATGCAAACAAGAAAATTTCATTCACAATTGTATTACTTATAACATGATCCCAAAAGAAAGGATAAGGACTCAGAACGGTTTTCTTTACATTTACAGAGGTGCTTTGATGGGTAGGAACATGCAGAACATCTACTCTTTTGGATATGAAAGCTTCGGTGACCACACTAGATACAAAGAGTGTGGGTCGTATTTCTACTCTTACCAATATTTCATGTTCCCTTACCCTGAAACATAATCAATCATCACAAATTCAGCACTGCATATGTATCAAAAGTGATAAGAAAAACAAATGAACATTTCAAATACAATAGCATTATGATGTGTAATGAAATTTTCGATGGCATACCCTAATACCCTTAACCCAACCCATTCCTATACTGATGTACGTGATTTCTCCTACTCATTCGAACATCTAGTTAGATCAATAAAGGCTCTTTTTTTTCTGTGCATATATGCTCATATGCATACTTACTTAACATGTTCTATAAAGAATTTTTTCCATACAAAAGTATCCTGTATTGATCAAAATTGTTGCTCCCTCCTCTAAACACAAAAGTTTTGATATGCATTGTTTGTCTTTACTAGTAAAGAACTTTCTTCTTGTTTCAATCATTGATGCTTTGGAATTACAGATTTAGCTATGTTTATAAAACCCTAGAACTCTATAGATGTATTTTGGTGGGGGGAAATAAGAAACAACGGTATATCCAAGGCCTCATAGGTTGTATACTTTCAACTATTCACAGCTTCTGGACTACTCAGATGAACAGAATAGCTATGATGATCCCCTTTTTCCCCAACCGAAAATTAACAAACGCATATAGAGAAATATGAACTGAGATATATGAACAGATTGAGCTGAGATAAGATATATGCAAAGATCAAAATTGACACCTAGAAATGCTAATACAGAGATTGACGTTGGCACCTACATATCATAAAAGGTTCATATCGAATTTAGGTCGAGATCATACTCACCATTGTTGCAGATCGCTCCGACTCCTTCGCTCCTCACTGCCTTCGTCCCAAACAATAGAAGAAGAAATTTAGGTCTTGTTTAGGGGTTTATCAAATCTAAAACCCCTAATGGCGCCTTCATTGTAGTTGTCCATTTTATCAACGATCCAAGTTTTTTTAGTATTTTTTATATAAATAGTTAAATAAAAAATATCCCTCGTAACAATGGCATTAGGGTTTGTGGTTGAAAGTTATATGTTTAATGTGCCCTTTATGGAAAGGACGGAGAGTTCAGTGGTAAAGCAACCCACCAGCCGGGGGCAGGCCCTGGATTCCATTCCTTGCATGTTCAGATTCCAACAAATTCTACCCATTGGTTTGCATAAATAAACTACACACACCTTTGTAATTTGCAGAATGACGTCGTCTCTGTGAAGGAGCTTCCCCAGAAGCTTAGGTGCCAATCTCGGTGCATCGCATTGGAAAAACTCTGGACCCAATATTTTATATCCTTTTGTTAATGCTGGAACTTCACAATTTCTAGTTCTAGCCCCCACTGAGGCCCTACTGACTTTAGTGAACTCAGTAGTTACACGACCATCTTCTGCATACATATTTTTGGGCTCCTTGCATTTTCTGTGTCTCTTGGGATACCCTCCTGTAATGTTTTCCTACATAGTTTTGGTATATGAAAAATATGAGATTGGCTTTGATTTTTGGACGCCCTCAGAGATTTCCAATGGAAGTGTTGGGGAAGCATTGAGGGTAGCGTCACTAGCATTTTTGCAATGGGTGGTTGGTTTTAATTCTCAAATTGAATTTCCTATTGTACTTTATTTATCGCTTCGCATTAAACTAAAGCTGAAGAATTACCCAACTATGACTTGTTCTTGTCAAACAGAGCAAGATAAAAGGGACAGTCAAGCTAAAAAGATTTAGCTTATTTTATTAGGGGGAGACATTTGTCAGACTAGCTTATTATGTACGAATTTAGTTATTTACTCTCCCCCTCCCTCTTCACTGGTTTGATCTTTACTTATGAGCCATCCAAAGCAAAACTAAAGAAATAAAATAGGTTTTGCCTGCTTGTCTTTGTTGCCCTTATTTATATTAGAGTGCTTCTTTTGTTGTTTTCTCCCAATCCATGGAAAATCCATCTGATTCTTCTATGCCCAGTGATGTGAATAGAGTTTCTAAGAATAAAAACCTTTAACCTTAATTTCCCAAGTTCCCCTGGACAGCTCGTGCTTCATGCTTGCAAGGAGATTTGCGCCATTTCATCTCCACCACATCCACAACAACGAAAAAACAATGAATAAAATAAAAACACAATAGGTAATCAATAAAAGAATAGAAATATACAAACATGAAGGTCTAAACATTATCCACCACATCCACAACAACAACAAAAAACCATGAATAAAAGAAAAAAACAATAAGTAATCAAGAAAAACATACTAAAGATACAAACATGAAGATCTAAACATTGCTTCCATTCTGGATGCAGTGGAGACTGAACGTGAATCTCAATACAAATAATAGACAATTTCAATTTCTATCTACCAACACCAATCTCATCACCATGTTTAGAATCTCCTTAATTCCAACTCCATTTACTCTTCTTAGATGCGTCTTCAAACATCTTCTTAGATCCAGACGGATTACTTCTAAATATGGTCCTTTTAGCCTAAGTCTTCAACACCATAGGGTATGGTTGTGATTCATATAATGAGGAAAGGGTTCCATTCTCGGTGGCCACAGACCCAACCTGTTCTTACCCTACTCTGTAAATTCTTTGATCCATTCTCAGCTCCTCTTTTCTGCACTGACGTCATTTTCCTCTTCACTTCATTGCATAAAACCATCGACCATGATCTGCAATAGGGAATCCACCGTTATCTCAGAGAAAAAGGGCATATGACCATAAATAAATATCATAAAAGAAATCATATCCAACCCCTTAATCCCAAATCCCCTAACCCCATAACCCTTTAACCGCTTAACCCTGAATCCCTTAAACCCTAACCCCCTATACCCCTATGCCTCTCATCCACCTAAATGTAACCCCCTATACCCCTAAGAATCTCATCCATCTAAATGTAACCCCCTAACCCTAGCTAACCCCCCTAACCCCTAAATCCCCTAACCGCTAAATCTCATAATGTGACCATAGTGACAATCTATGTATTTTATGCACATATATACTAAGCAACTAGCATAAACAATTAACAACTAACATCTCATGTAACTAACATAAACAATGAAGTCTTATACTAATATATGTATTCAATGGACCTACCAAACTTGCATGCACAATTCATGATGCACCATAACACATCATGAATAGGAAAATAACAAAGACAATTTCATTCCAACAAGACAACATTTTTTTCTTGCATTTCCTCTCATAGAATTCCCCCCTCTATTATAATGCATAGATTTCATTTTATAGACATTATGCCTCTATTAGTCTCAATATAAGAAGAATATGTACATTTGCATTAAAAAATTATTTTGTGTGTCAAACTCAACATTGCATGTCCTCCAAGCACTTACGAATCTTGATAGGATTATCTTTTGAGTTGAGCACAAGAACTCCATGTTATTGATGGATCTTCGACATCACTCAACAATGATGAAGGGTTTCATTTTGCTCCTCCTTTAGCCAAACATATAGAGAATCAATGGTTTTGGTTTTATAAATTAGGGTTAATATAAAATTTAATTAATTTGTGTTTTATATAAATAGAATAATTTGTGTTTTATATAAATTTAATATTTGTTTTATTATTATATAATATTTTTTAATGGTATTTTTTGTTATAGTAGTATATATAATAAACTTGGATCGAGGGCGTTTGCTAAGAAGAGTTGTGCACATCATGAATCAGGTGGGTGGTGACATCATATGCAAAATTTACCTGGCCACTAATGGATAAAGGAGGTTTAACTTGATAGTGATAAGGAGAGGTCATCACTGCATTATACGTATCATATTCTATGAGGTCAAGCCTGTAAGAGGTCAAGGAATCAAAACAATTACCTAAAACTCTGAGATGGAGTCGGGCCTCTACCTTTACTGCATATGGATCTGAGACTAATTATGGGTCAACACCCGAGTTTAATTATAATTTAGTCTTTGATTGGTTAAAATATTGTTCTTGGTGCTTCCACCGGTTCAATTATTATTGGATCAACTAGTACGATGTTTAAAGGAACTGATCCTGGTGAAGCTGCATTGACTGGTGCAACTAGTTCGACGGTCACATATCATGATAGCTATATTGAATTTAGAAAAGCACCTCAGTATGGGACTTGGGACTCTTTCATTGAAGGATCAACAACTAGCTATGAAGCTTCTAGGTATCGATATGGTACTGGTTCTACTACCTAATTCGTAATTGTAGGAACCTAATTTTCCTTTGGCAAATGCTTAACGGTTTGTTTCAATGGTGCAGCGGGGATAAAGATGGTCAATAGAAAATTTGTTCAATTGCTTTGTTGGATCTCTGAAGATCGAGGTGCATGGCACCAATATTCCTAATATAAGGTAGACAATTTACAAAAATTACTAAATTGTAACACTTCATTGTCATAATTACAATTTTCCATGACACAACTAAAAATGACTAACATAAATGACTAATTCATATTCTTCTAGCTAGTCATTTTTTTATGTCATGACTAACTTAGTTGTTTATGTTAGTCATTTTTAACTATGTCCCTTATTATCTAGTCATATTTGTTAACCGGTGACTAAATTAGTCGTTAATTTCAGTTGTTTATAGTTGGGTCAATCAAAATTGCTCATATTTAATAGTAAATCACTTGAAAAACCTGTGGTGACTAGAATTTTTAGTCACGTAGTAGCTAATTCCTCATTTTGTACTAGTGATTACAAATGGATTTAATATAAAAAAAATTTGTTGTTCCATTAATTATAAAATCAGAAAAGTAAATCATCATAGATATTTAGGAATTCCATAATTAATTTTTGATACACCAACATATAGTCATAACCCATACTTAACCCAATGTCAATCAATTATTCTGGTGGCTCTTCTTTGTATGTTATCACTTGTTTGAATACATCCAAGGATGGAAGGTGCAATATAAAGATCCCAACTGGTATGAAATCTTAAGTTATTATAAGGAAATCATAATTACTCACAAAGTTTGCTATCGTCGCTTTTTTTCTTGTCGTCGTGTCTTATGTGTTGAATCGGTTCCATTTTGTTTAACAAAGCAATTGAAAATTAATATTTAATGCTAAATTAATTAATCATATGTAGATAATAGAACAAAATCAATGATTACTTTAATTGGAAGCACAATGTTGTTGACATGACTCCTCCTACGATGCAATTATGTCAATTTATTTGATCATCTCCTTCTAAATTTTATTTGGACATCCCTGTTGACATTTTTCAGATACCGCCTTGTTCATCCTTTGGGATTTTCATAATCTTCCTGAAAAGTAAAATAACATTAAACCATTTTTATATTGATAATGAAAAGTAAATATAGCAAAATTAATATTAATACATGATGATTTTTAGTAATATTTACACATTCTTAGAAAACATGTATAAGAATATTACTTTTTTCAATGATTCTCTTTTGTTGTTGTATGTTTTTGCTATTGTAAGTTTGACAGGTCACATTGACCATTGCTCTGAAATGTTTTCTTGTACTTTAAATATAACAGGATTATTGGAGTCATTGGATTGATTTTTGTACTATAAGTGGAAATTACGTATATATGTTCTTTCCACTATATCCCTTATATTTCTATTAAAAAAAAAATCCCCTTTCCAACACCACCCTAGATGAGCTAAGGACCAATTCATCACCATCTACATCTTCCATAATTTTTTTATTTTCTTAGGGCAGCATTCACTTCCCTTGCTGTAAGTCCTTATAGAACATTCAACATATGTGAAATAGATTGTTTGAAACATGTAAGTGAATATTTTTAAGTACATTATAATTGAAAATTCAAAGAAAAAAATCATATTGATTACTTTTTTATTCACTTGATTCATCCCCTGCAACTTTTCCATCAAGGTTTTACGCTCTTTTGCCCTTAGATTGAAAAGAATCTTACCGAGTTTCCTCACTTTTTGGCTATGCATGACACACATTAGTTAAAATTACATATAATTCAAACATTTTAATTTTATAATGAAATTACAAAGAATTTGTCTTCTTCACTTCTTTTGTAGTGCTCCCATCATTCTGATTAGAATTATTGTTCCTTCAACTCTTATCACGCATTTTATATTGATAACCAGCATGGACCATTAAATAGAGAAGCTATTAAATGTATTATAAAGTTAAATTGCATAAGTTCCAGCTAAAAAATTAGTCTAGCATATCAATGCACTTTACAAATAAAAACACTCTGATGCATCTACAGTATATATGCACTAGTGCATCAAAAAAAATTATGCACTGATAATGAAAAATAAATTTGAAAAGTTAAGCTACAGCTTTCTCACTACAATATATTTATTCAATAGCACTCATGCAACTAATTATCCACAACACACCAAACATTCTCTAAAAGTTTTTAAAAAATTATAGCCAAATGGTGCATTTTTAATAAAAGTGTACCGATGCGTTCTAAGGAACTATTTGCACCAAAAACCGCAAAAGTGTTTTTTAGAAGAAAGCATAAAGAGGAATAGGGTTTGGGATATGATGCAATAAGTGATCTCATTGGATCAAATTCCCAATGCCTTATATATAGAAGCACAAACCTATTAAACATAAAGTGCCTAAAAAGAAAACCCTTAATTATGAAATAACAGAGTGAGTTAAGCCCCACTGTTAAATTTTGCAACCACATAAAACAAAAGGAAGCAACAAGAAAGAAAGGGTTCCATCTTTAAAGGTAACTATGAAAATCTTTCATTTTTTTCTTCTTCAGAGTTTACTATAAAAATCATATAAGAACATAAATAAATCATGCATTGAGATCATTAATAATAAAAAATACATACTTGAAATTTTCACTATATAGAGTTTTGTGTGGTTCACCATACCTTGCAATTTCAATCTTTAAAAAAAAATGGTTGCTCCAAAGTCCTCCCTAGTAAATGGTGTTGATCTTTGTATTGTCATTGATGTCAAAGGGATTAATGAACTTGGTAATGGTATTCAACTCTTAAATCCACTTTGAAGAATTATATAGAAGATATGCATGCAATGCTAGTTTGAAGATATTTATAGAATATATGTGTGCAAATCCCACCAAGGCATGGAATCGTTGTGCGCAAACCCCGCCAAGTCATGGGACTCTAGGGTGCAAAATTCACATGGATGAATTATCAAAAGATGTATGTTGAATAAAGAACTAATGAGAGTGTAAGTTTGACCAAGAAAAAAAAGTGGACACATCAACTGAGCAAGATCTATATAAATAAGTAGGAGATTGAAGTGTATTGAAGTAGCTTAAATAACCCCAAAGGAACCCCAAAATGTGGACACATCAACTGAGCAAGATCTATATAAATAAGTAGGAGATTGAAGTGTATTGAAGTAGCTTGATAGAGAAGATGAAGTAATATACTGAAATTTCAAGCTTTAGCGGTCATACAAGCGCTCAGGGAATCCATCTCAGAATAACTTGAGGAAGTGTGCGAAGAGAACTAGACATGCTAAAATATAAGGAGTAGTCACACAGGAGAACAATCATATGAGTAGCAGTTGCGCATATATATATAAGAGGCATTTGTGAAAGCGACCCAATGGTATAAGAGGTATATTTATGCATGAGCATATTGTATTGGATCGCATAACGAAAAAAATAGATCCCAGATCGAGGAAACATATCATAGTTCGTAGATCGTGTTAAACGACAACAAATCCTTGTTTGTGTGGTAGCATGGGGCAAGTAGAGAATATTGGTGTCTTCTATAGGTTGGTTCCTTATAGCTTGGGTTGGTTCCTTACAGCTTGGGTTGGTTCCTAACCGTGCAAGTTGGAGATTTCTTATTATGAATTGTTTCTCATAGAGGATTGATGTCCTCATAGGTTGGTTCCTGTAAGACAACAAGTTGGAGCTTGTAAGGGATTGATGTCCCTAGCTGATCAATGTTAACAAAACAATGAGTTGATGCTCACACATGGAGATTAGTGTCTCCTAACACAATTGTAATAAGAAGTTTCTTTACACACACACACACACACACACACACACACACATATATATATATATATTTGATACCGAGAATAATACAAATGGGGTGTATAAATACACCAATATGTGATAAGTCGTGATCTTTTTTATATAAATTAAACCTAATAAATAATAATTTAAATAATGTTAGTAATATACTTTTTGGTATATTACAAGTCATCTGGCCTTGAAAAGATTCCCCCATGAATCTTGTGTAAAAAGCGCTCAATTTGAACTTCTTAAATGCTTGATTAGTTGTAACTTCAATAGGGTTGTTGTGCTTGACATAATTTCCTTTGAGAAACGCATAGGTGTGATTGATGTTGAAAAAGGAACTCTTACCACGAATAATGGTACCACTGTTTAATAAGTCTTGAAATAGTTGGTAACGTTTCCATTCAAATTTCTTCCTATATATGATCATGTAGGTAAAAACATAATGATTATAAGATATGTTCTTGTGAGTTTCATATCCGTTGTCTTCCTGTAAAACTTGCGTCGCCACAGAATTTCCTTTAAGAAACTCATATGTTTTATTGATGTTGATCTTTGATTCTTTTGCATGCGTTGGTATGTCACCATTCTTCGACAAGACTTTGGTTTCCTTGGTAAAGAACAATGGATCTTTAACATTGTTAACTTTATGAACTTCTCCATTTGTTTCTTGGAATACTTTAGTTTTAGTGATTCATGATCACATTGAATTGTGACAACTTGCAAAGCATCTATATTCATGAGTCGGAAAATCTTTTGGTTTTTTATTTGTCATCATGATTAGGAACGTTTCCACTTCCTTTATTTCCATGATGATACTCCTCTACCTTTTTTGTTGTTTCACAATTGTTATTGATATCATATTTATATTCATCATTATGATGTCGGATATCTTCATTCTCTTTAGAATCGTTATTCATAGCATGTTCCTTCATGCTTGGCGCATCTATCTCTTTGTTTTTTGTTATTGTTATTCTCAACTAGTACTTCTTTAGGTTTATTAATATGTTGAACTATATGTTTACTTTCGTTATTGACATTCATAGCAACCTCTTTTGAAGATTCATATTCGCCTTTCACATTCTGGTCTTCATGCATGTCATTTTTATATTACTTTTATTCGTCATTGTTAACCTCTTCCTTGTTATGTCCTTGGTTGGTTTCTTGTTTATTCACATTTTCTCTTTCTTTTTCATGTTTTTACTTCAAATGATTTTTTATCATTTCCTTCAAAATTATAAATTCTTCTTTATATTTTTCCCGCATTTTGTTTATTTTCTCCACTCCTTTGGAAAATTTATCAAGCGATGATGACATTTCCATCTTTGAAGATTTGAGAACTTGAAAAGATTTTAAAAAATAAACTAATTATTATTATTTTATTATTATTAAAGATTCATAATAATATTTATTATAACATTGTAATAGTTTTAAGAAGAATATATATATATATATATATATATAATTTATTATTATTATATTATTTTTGGGGGAATAAATATTAAAACAATAATTGTTATTTTATTAATAACAATAATATTATTTTGTTGGAAATGACACGAAGGGGTTAGGTTTAATAAAACCAAATGTGGTTTTATAAACCCATGTCTTGTTTTTGGGTTTGATGGGTGATTAGTGGAATGAAAATGGAAATGGGGGATTAGTGGAATGAAAATATGAGAGAAGGAGAATTGAGGAGATGAGATACCACTTGTAAGAATATAAGTCTTACATGTTGGATAATGTGTATATA
>LPNX010577885.1:0-32500 GCA_001517045.1 Pseudotsuga menziesii
TTTGAAATGTCGGATATCTGTAAAAAGCCAATGCCACCGGAATTTGAAGAGTTGAAAATCTTGAGCGGTTTTGTATGAATTTGACAGGTTCTCCAAAATATACATCGACGGTCCTTACGGTTCCGTGGCACAAGATCACAGTAAATATGATACATTTGACTCATCAGGGGAGCATCGTAATCTAATTATCATGATCATTTCAGTGGAGAAGCCCTAGTGCACATGTATAGTTAAGAGAACATCAATTAATTTCGATAGCATGCATGGACCCATTTCCAATGAATAACAACAAAGCATATAAAGGAGAAGTGGACTAGAGCCTTCGCATGCCTCATTAAGTTTCTAATATTCAGGTTGATTAGAAATTTCATTGGAGAAATATGGGCCCCACCATGTTATGTGGACAGTTATTAAATTGATAAAAAGGTAAAATATATGTGTTGGTTTTGAAGTCTTACTTGGTTTTTTTTTCGTGTTTAAGAAATTTTTTTATTATATTTTAACGTGGCTTATAAGTAAGTTTGGTTGGATAAATATTGAATTTCAATTCAAACTATAAATTAATAATTTTTATAAACTTATTTAAGATTTCAGTTTCACATAGGTTTTTTAAACAATCATTTAATAAGTATTAACTTTGTTATGGTTTATTTTCACATGATCCGTGAAACAAATTATCCCAACACGTGGAAGTGTAAGCTAAGCGCACATCCATTCTAGAGCCTGCCACCAAGATGCAAGAAACCATGCAGCTTTCTATTTATTTGTATAGACCGAGAAAGAGCTTGGCCATTTGGTGGTGAGTTTCGTTAAAACTTCTTAGAGTGGAATTTTGACAAGGAGATTCCATCCATTACTACCATATAACTATTGAGGAGTATTTTGAAAGGTATTCTTGGATTCATTAAATTAGAGAATATTTGGAAGAAAGATTTGTAACCAACCCGGCGAAGAAAAGGAAGTTTTAGAAGGTTATCTGGACCTAAAACAATGCCATCAAAACACAAGATTTATAACCAAGTTGCCTAAGAAAAGGGAGTTTTAGAAGGTTATCTGGACCTAAAATGATGCCATAAAAACTATAGTGCAATTATAAACGTACACATTAGAAAATTGCTCTCCATACGTGGCGGTTTCGAGTGACGGGTGTGAGAAGGAAAAGCACAGTGGCCATGTAGCAAAAAGGCAGCTCCATTCTCATCTTTTGCAGTGGAGGTAGCGGATGGTGAGAATTGAGAATGGCGCAGAAATATCAAGAGCAAGAAAAGATGAAAGTCGATCTGATATTGAAGAGCACGAGAGTGAAGGAGGTCACTCAAAACAAGCGCAAGCTGGTGGAGGTTCCATACACAGCAAGTATAGCCGACACTCTCAATGCACTGCTTGCAAACAACATAATGGCTGTACGAGTGGCAGCCCCGCCTGGGCAATGGATAGGAGCCGGGGGTTCCATGATATTGGAGTTAGACAAGCTCACTGGCTCTGTTAGGAAACAATATATTGGCATGGCCAGTATGTTGGATATCCTTATCCATATTGCAGAATATGACGCTGGGACTGATGTAGAGGCCAATCTCATGTCTGTTTCTATTTCTGCTATCATTGGGCACTCTTTGGAGGGACTTAGCCTGTGGACCATCAATCCTGATACCAGGTATGTTACATAGCCTATGGACCATCAATCCTGATGCCATGTATGTTACTTAGTTTCTGCTACATCGGTATTCTTATAATCATAGTGGTATTCACAAATAACATTAAATCCAACTGTAAAATCACCTGTCTATTATATCTCATTGATGTATATCTTGTGTGACCTGTATATATCATTCTGAATTCTGAATACATCCTGTCGCTGTATATATGTCGTTAGATTTTTGCATGTAGTTAGGTTTTTCAATTGAAGAAGGGTGGTGGCCCTGATGGGTGGGCTGTAAAATCATCTATCTTGTATGTAAATAATCCATTTCTGTGTAGTGTGTTCTGTGTGGATATATCACTATGGGTTGTGAATTTACCATTCTGTGGCTCTGTGTATGTAATCAGGTTATTGCATGCAGTTGTGTTTGTGGGTTGAAGCAAGGTGATGATGGGGATAGATTTCTCGACCAGCTTAAGTTCTTGCAGAATGGAAGCGGACAGGAGATGAGTTTCAATGTGGCAGAGGCAAGTCTTTTTTAAATTCATTCCTGCTATAGATGTATATATACATGGAGTTTAATTGTTATTGTGAGGAAACTGAAAGTCATGAAAGAAGAGGATCCAGGAGTCTAATGGAACTCTTTGTGTGTCTTCGCAGAATATTCCTCCAATGCTGAGAAACCTCGAGATATGTCAAACAAGTTATTGCTCAGGTCTCGAAATAACTTCACAGGTGGTGATAAAGCTACAGAACCTGCGAAGTTTGGAGCTCAAAGAATTTGTGGGACTATTCATGCTGCCATAAGAAATTAAACTTTTATATCAGTTGACAAGACTGGATCTGACTGGATGCAGTTTGCTAAAACTACTTGAAGGTCTTGGTGAGTTATATGCACTAGAATGAAAGCGGAGGTATATTTTATTATTATGTTATTTATAATTCAAAAACTGAATATATGAATTTTCTCGTGATATTTGTTTCACATGCATAATTTTTACATGACTTGTCGATTATAACCCTGTCCTTGCAGCTGTCCGAGCTCGAAACTCTGTTCAAGGAAGGATTCTGAAGCGAATACTACCAGAATTATAGCCAATCTCTAGGGCCTCCAAGAAAGAAATGATATCTGCAAAACATGCTAAGAAAAGCAAGATTTTTAGCCCGAAGCAATTGGAAACGTGTCTAGATTGTTTCTCTATGGTTGTTAATCTGTGTTGGACTTTTCCTTTGGAAATTTTTTCAGTACCAGCAAAGGTCCGGGTTTGATGTCATGGAATATTGTGTGTGTACTGCGAAAGGCGCTCCAAAAACTTTAAAGTTTAATATGGCGCTCATTCTTTTCCCAGTCTGCAGAAACACCATTACATGGCTTCGTTCCACCTGGCTCAGCTCCGTCGTTCCTTTCATGGCTTCGTTCCACCTGGCTTAGCTCCGTCGTTTGTTTCAACGACAAGTTACACATATGATGGTAGATGAAAAGTTACATATGACGATGTCATTGTTACCAGGTGTCGACCCAAATCCAGATAACAAACTTCGAGGATGACATCATCCCTGCTTAACCAATAGCAACACAAATAAATACAATTTTAATAAATTTAAAAATTGCTATTTTTCATGTTACAAAGTTAAACTTTGGAATAGAGATTTTAATCTTTTAAATATGCACCGATATGCACCAACTAATACCCAAAGTCAATGCAGTTTGAATTCGATCGATTACAATATACCTGCTGAGGCAGGTATAATAATATACATGACATAACTATTACAACATTATAACTATAATGCAGCCAATGTAATATACAATAACCATGATAAAGTTTCACACCCAACTAGAACAAATAAGTATATACATATAAAAATTTGACATGTAAAACAATAATAGATAAAATGAAGGCATAACTTGGAAATGGTAATGTAAAGGAAGAGCAAACATGAATCTGCAATTGGGATGATTATCATCTAAACTAGTGCGAAAATTTGTTTTGCATGATAGAATGTATTCAGAATAATGGTGGAGACATGTTTCACTTTAAGTGTCTTTTGGAATGGATGAAAACTAACTCTTTATTTAGTTATCTTTATTTAGTTATGTGTGAGCATCATTATATTACAAATGATTTCGGAAGATTTACACTGTTTCAATGGGTGAATGGAAGCTAGGAACAATTGCAGATCTTGGTTATAAAGTGATGGAATGGGTGTCGAGTGTAGGAAAGTGTGCAAGAACACAGTACATGAACATATTATAGTGTGGGAATGAATTCCAGAGATGAAATACATAGTGCACAAACACGCAATGCCAGAATATAATGCATGAATGAAAGTGATAGCGTGGGAATAAATGTGTTGGAAAATTGCAGAGAAGGAATGTGGAAGTCTTGTAGAATGGTAAGAAATTGAAGAACAAGAAAAGATGTAGATCACAAAGAAAGAGAGGAATATGGGTGCTTTTTTCCAAAGGATTTATCTTTACATAAAACAAATGCAAATCCGAAAATACACAAAGAAAATAGTTAGATGGAAATTTAAATCAAATATGAGAAGTAAATGAATCAACACAACATTATGATAACTAACTAAGAAATCTAAGAACAAATATTACCTAGGATTGAGGGGCCCTTCCCAATCTGAATAATGCTTCCTAGAAAGCTCAAATCAGACTGGAAATTTACTCAGAATATTAGCAACAATAATCAGCTCTCCATTCAGATTAAAAAATTAGCTTACAATGATAGTACCCAACTTTTACAATGGGTCTTTTTTTCATCCGAGGAGTCCTTCAACCTCTATTTATACATGAAAGGTGAGAATTGACTTCCAAACAAAAAACCCAATCATAGCTAAACTGTTTGACATTTGGAAATATGACTCCTTAAAAATATGGATTCAGGTACAAGAATACGAGCCCTAGTGCAGGAATCTCGAATTTTGGTGCAAGAACCGACGGTGCAGGAATCTTGAAAATATGAGTTTGATTGCCAATGTGGTACATGAAGGTCGAATATTCCAGCGCAAGAATATGTTGCGTAATCACATAAGCATGTTATTAAACCATTATTGATAAAATCATGATAAAACATATTTAATCATTAAAAATACAAGAAAACAGTAATAATTAACCATAAGGTAGGATGGATGTATTTAGTGGTAAGTGATGGAATAATGGTGCTAAAATGCATTAAAAGTGAAATATTATGGCTAGTGAATGGAGCCTTTTTATAGTATAAAATATGACATATTTAGATCCCAACACCCCTTATAAGGAATGGCCAACAAAAGAGGAAGATAAATGAGCCTTCAACATTGGTCAGTCAAAACTACAAAAGAGGTTCTTGATCCTAACGCAACAAAAGAAACATTGGTACTAATGGAAGGAGGATCAAACTATGGTACCCATGAAAAAGGAAAGATCTAATGTGGAAATTGTGACAAAGATCAAAAGAGGGATAATGTCAAAACTCCACAAAAGGACCTTAGTGGCATAATGACGTAGATAAAGATCATGCAAAATACATCTTGGAAATGACCCTAACCTATATGCTAGTAAGAATCAATCATACATGTCCATCATAAGATCAAAGAATGAACTTGATTATTTAGTCAACATCATACAAATAACTGCATCCAAAAACCTTAAAAAGACCAAGTGAATTAAATCCCAACAATGAAAAAAAACACTCAACTATAGAGAAGTGGGTATAGGAAAAAGTATAAATAGTAATTTTTTGCCATTTTACTACTTAATTTGTGATTTGAGAATATAGGGAAATTTGAGGGATAACCACTTGAATATTCAAGGAGTGATTAGGTGAGTTAGGAGCAACGAAATCAAGCATCACAATCACTAGGTAGTTTCTCTCATCCTTACTTTTCATTTCATCCATTTAAGTTTAAAATGTTTTAAAATTTTTTGAGGGTTTGAAAAACACATGCTTAAAAATGGGGTCATACACAGTATCCATTAATCATGCGAGGTGCATATGAGGTCCCTAATATGTGCCCTAGTCCATTATAGGCTACATATATATGCACCTAGTGCAACTATTAAGATGTGTATGAAGTCGAGAATGTTTTTTTTTTTTGCAAAAAATTGATTCAATTTTTTTATGTTCTCAAAGACATTGGTGATTGAATGGAAGAAACATGAGCGTGAACATATGGAAAATGATGTCCTTGATGACCCAAAAGCACAGAAAGCACTAAGACTTTGTGGCTTAAAGAGGGTATTTGAAGCAAGTAGTATTTTTGGGATATTGAGAACCAAATGCGGATGCATTCATCCTATATAGAAAACCACTCAAGATAGAGATTGAATACATCTACTTCTTGATGGGATGATCCTAAAGAGGAGATATTATGAACTTTAAAGGAACATCAATAGGTGGCATGATTGTGGACGAATATGTTGCAATACATTGCAACATAGGAGCTCAAAAGGTGGGAACTCAAGTCCCAATCAAATATATCGAATATTTAAGCTTGAAAATTACCATAAGCACTATAGGACATGTGATGGGATCAACTTCATTACACCAAGCATGCCATCCATAAATTTTCTATGCACTTGAGAGCGTGAGATCCACAATATATAATTGGAGCATTGCAATACTAAGAAACATGAAGAGCCAACTAATAGGTTGTAAGACCAAAAAAATGAAGACTTTTGGATTTATGATCATTCTATGCTATTTTTTATTTTAACAACTTCCCTCCATAAGTTCGAGGACTTATGTGCAACCAAGAGAATTGAGAGAGCCATCTATGCTCTAATGGGAAACCCTTATGCTAAGGCTAGGAGGAGGTTAAGCAACTACTCCCTATGAGGATCATGGCGATCGACGGCTATCTTTATGAGGGAGTGAATTTTAGGAGAGATCGAAATATTTCCATTTGTCCATCTAGTTGTGTGAAATCTTTTGCAATAAATAATGAAAATTCACGATATAACACAAATAACAGAACACAAAAGGAATTTATTGATCATAGGCCACTTCGAGGGGGAAACCTCCTTTGAGAATGATCAATACAATAACTCGTGGATGCCTTCATTGGCCTCAACAAGTTCTTATATACTAAGTCTAATATAAACAACTATTACTCTCCATGAATATGGGATAATACAATATACTCATGGGATGACTTACAAAGCATATCCGTCCAACAACAATATATGTAACACCCTGGTTACCCAGTTTGCATTAAATGTATATGATGTAAATATTGCAAATAATCACAGTGTGGAGCTAAAGGCAAAAGCACCACCATTGATTTATCGTTTTATGTTTTGGCGATTAAAATAGATGCCGATGGTATTTTGTGCTAGCCGACACATCATAATTTTGGACATCATGTAAATATGCAATTGAATTAAATACCCAAAACCAGCTATTTGAATGCAACATTAAAAGAGACGGGGCCATGCTTTCCTAAGGATAAGGGGGGGGGGTATTCAAATCTTTGGGCCAATGGGGAAAAGCCAAATGTCAAAGGGAGAACCCATCAAACTGTCAACTACCCATTTTGTCTCTTGTGGCCAATCATTTAATTCTGCCAGAAATTGGTTGAGTTAGTTATTGCATGGGATGGGCAAGGTATGGCTATCCAAATTCGAATTTGGGGAAGCACCCATTTTTGGGAAAACGATTTTTGACTTATGGGGAAATTTATTGCCCAAAAATGTTGCCCGTTCCTTCATGCATTCACATTGTCGTCTTCCCCATTTTTTTTGGAGCTCTTGGCATTTTGCTTTCACGTTTTGTGCAGTTTTATTCATTTTTCCCATGGCTGGGAAGTGTTTTTGTTAATGTTTAGTGGCTGGGATCACTCGTGGGCGTTTTTGTGTTGTTTCCACATCTCCACGGTTGGGGAATTTCATGTTTTCAGTGTTGCACAACCAATGGGGGACAAATCCATGAATTTAGGGACTAAGGGAGTCATTTTTTCCCACGTGAAGCCATAGAATGATTCTTGAAATCAAATTTCTATCAAGGGGCTATTTTACCTGTTTGTCGTTTTCTTTTTTTGTCAAAAAACTTTTTTCCTCAAACCCAGATCTTTCATTTTGCTGTGTGTGCACCCTTGAATTTGGTATGAACTGACTTGGGAGTGGAAATGAGGTCTGACTATCTTGAAAAACTTGGTGTGAGAAGGAACCTCACAGACAGATCTAGGGGGTTGGTTTTCTTCTTTGCACACCCTGAATATCACTGAAAGGGAAGGTAAATCCTAAGGGACTGTGTAGCAGAGAAGGGGATGATTCCTAGTGTTGGGTGTGTAGATGTTTTAGAAGCCAAGCTAGATATGGTGTAGGTGTCCATAGCTCTGTGGTAGAGCTCACTAGCTTAGCATACCTTTCCAGCTCCTTTGTATCCTGATAAACTCAACTGTGTTGGCTAAATCTTGATAAATCCTTGGTTATGTGTGAGTCTGCTAGTGTTCCCTTATTCCTTGTGGGAATCATGCCCATCTCGGGGGTGACAGTGCTGTTGATAGATTGATGAGCACACTGTCCTATGGTTGGGTGGAACGTTGCACCGATGTAGCTAGTTGCAGGACAAGATTCTTTCAAGATAAGTATTCTTGTCTATTTTATCTCTGCATTTGTATTTTGTTAATGAAATATGGTGAACATGTCTAATGTGTTGAATTTATTCCATTATATAATTGCAACTCTTATGCATCTATGTATGTTTTATTTCAATGCATTTTTATTTTACGTTCATGGGGCTAGATTGCCCGGATTAGATCGCAACACCTTGGTCGCGTTCTCTCTCTGGTAGATGGGAGGGGACGTGACAATATACTAACAAGGTAAAGAGAAGGGTTGACATGGGTTCCTAACATCCCCTCTCTTTTAAAAAATATTTGTCCTCAAAGCTTTAGATGTGAAAATTGTTGTTGAATTTGAAAAAGTAGTTCCCATTTAGCATCTTGTGGTTGCATGCCATGCCACTAAATTAATACCTTTGTAATGGATCGAGAACAAATATGACTAGTGCTCCTATTGAGGATGGCCTTTAGGTTCAAAATGATGGATCCTTCATTATCCAGTTCTGCTAAAATAGTTTGTGCTCTAATGTTGGTGTCAATAACTTTCTTAAGACAAGAGACATGAAATATCGGGTGAACATGAGAAGAAGGAGGAAGTTCCAATTTATAAGCAACAGACCCAATATTCTGAAGAACTTTATATGGCCCATAGAAATTTGGAGCCAACTTATGATGCCCTTTGAGTTTTAGGGAATATTTCTTGTAAGGTTGTAGATGAAGAGTGCCCTGCTGATGGAGAAGCATGGAGTTCATACAAGACATATTGTTGAATATCTATTCTCTAGGGAAGCACTAGATGACCCTTGTGTCTCAAAGAATAACCATCCCAAGAGTAATGTAGTACAACCATAGGATTATTGGCTAACCATTGGATGATTTCAGATAATGAAGAGTCATTGACATAACCTTGTTGAATAGATTGCAACCAATTTGGAATAGGCATAGAAATAACTGAAAGAGAAACGTCGTCATCAAATGTGAGAGAAAGAGCATCTGCCACAATATTTTCCTTACCCTTATTGTAAGTGATCTCATATTCATAATCCATGAGTTTGCTAACCCGTTTCTATTGTGTTTGGGATGATACCCATTGTTCCAGGAAATATTTCAGACTCTGGTGATCAGTCTTGATGCAAAAATGATTCCCTAATAGGTATGGTAGTTATACATGTATTTTCCACACTTGGTAGATCATGTTTTTATACCCTATCCATGTCCCTACGCAGACTCTTTGTACCCCTTTTTTCTCAGTATTACTTTGATGCTCCAAAAAAAACCCTTAAAAAGTCATATTTATGGGTATACGCAGGTCACCAGCCTACTTCTCGTGTGTACATGCATCTTGCTTCATTATGACCCACGTACATCGGGAAATATGCTCAAAAATAAATATTTGGAATTTTTACTCATCAAGTAACGAATAACTTGACTCTTTACCTTCCATATGCCTGGAAATGCTATGACTCGACCCTTCACTTCTCATTGAGGGGTTATATATTGAGCTACTTGGAAGCATTAAAGAGAGAGGACTTGTGAGAGAAAATAAATTATAGTGGATTTGTGCTACATTCTTGCATACTTGATTTTGCATCCCTTTGTCCTTGGAACAACCATTAGTGCTATTTCCCAAGCTTACCTTTGTCTTGTGAGATTTCCTTGATATGTAGGATTCAAGTGGTGGAGGCCCAGGTGGAGGAATCGGTTTATCGATTTCAACGAGGTGTCAATAGAGGTTGTCATTTGTATCTATGCTTACATTAATATAAAATTCCATTTCTCGCCCATTATATGTGTAACTATGAATATTTGTATCCATGGATGTAGTTTCTTTGATTATATATTGGATTTGTATATGCTAGATTAGACTCTAACACTTAATATATATCATGCTTGTGTATTTCATTGTTGTTGAGGATGGAATTTAGGTACAGGTGTGATTGAAATATCAATGGGGATCTTCTACGAATGTCCAGAATAAGGTATGCTTCTCATCCCTTAGTGTTAGACTTGTTTATATCCTTAGAATATTGGAAATGGATCAATTTCTGGTGTCATACTATCTGTTGTGGTCCACCCCAAGCCATAGGAAGTTTTCTCCATAACAGAATTGGAGACTCCACTTGGGACTTTCCTTTTTGTTAGGGTTTGGGTGCATAATGCACTTGATTTGATCTATGCTTCTCTATGTTTTTGTGTCGCATTCAGGAGTGTGTTAGCTCATTGGTATTCCTTTAAAGTAATTTGAGTCTTAGCCTACCTTTTTACCACCTATCTCTTTATTTATGCAGGTCATGGAGGTAACAATTTACGCAGGTCATGGAGGTAACAGTCACATATACACGTAGGTTGTAGTACTTACAGTCATGTATACACGCGGGTTTTCTGTGAATAGTCACGTACATCCATCTTTGTGATTGTGATATTGATGTTGGGGATATTATGGGAGGGTTGTGAATGTTTCCAAGTCTTGGGTTCATGTAGTGCTAGTTTATTGCTTATGTGCTGACTAGAGGCATCTTTTTCTTTTCTTTTCTTTAAAAGTTGTTCTTGTCATTTATCTCCTTTTTGTTTTATTATTAGTGCATTAGACTTCTTGGTCTCAACATATTGCTTGGCTTGTGTCTGATACTTGTTGTAGGGTCTGAGATTTTATAGGGTTTATTTGTTACATTTTCATATCATTTATAATCAAAATACAAAAATATGGTTATTTTTGGCATGTTTTGCATTATGCATTTACATTGAAATAATACTTGCATTAGGTTTTCTTAGATGAAATAGTGGTCATACTTTCATATAGGAATGATTACATTGGCATTTGAAGAAGTAATTTGTGCATCTCATGTAGTGACATACCCCTTTTTCTTGTTTAAAGACAAATTACACTTCACATTGTTTTTTAGGGGTGCATATATATTTCACTGCTGAGTCATAATATCGCTAGTTGCACGTTCATTACGCTTGAGTAATCACAACCATTAAATTTAGCGCTTAACTTAAAATATAAAACACTTTTTATTTGATAGAGGTGCACCAACAAGCTTAGGTTGTAGAGTCTTGGAATAGGGTGTCATGAGTAAATATTTCCAAGACTATGAAACAAAACAATCAGGTCTCTGTCCAGATGAGAAGTGAAATCCTTGATATAATTGTTGTTCTCGAGAGGCTCCTTTTACACAGGATTTAAGCACAAGGCAACACAAATGTTTGTGGTGGGGATAGCCCCTTTCCATTTTTTGTTGAGCGTCGAAGATAATTCCAAGATCTATTCGTATCTGGGGGATTTTGAGGTACCTTTGGTGCTTTCGAGCTTCGGGCTTTGTTATCTTTCCCATATGGTAGATTCTTCCTGTGATTGTCCACCTTATCATTAGTTATATTGAGGTGACCTTAGTTTCCTTACCTAGGTATCACAAGGGGTACTTGTAGAGGTTATTATGTAAGTGTCCTGGTCAGGTAGGGGTCAGACAACAAAACCTCTATATGCGTTAAAGTTGATGGCCACTATAATTGGTTACACACCTCACTTGTAGTCTATGGGAGTCTGAGGCCTCTCCTAGGTGAAACATACCTGCTTCATTTGGTAGCTCACTTATCCTCCCTCTTGACTTGTTTTCATCTGACATAGATTTAGTTAGGGGTGTTCTCTTTTTACGCTAGCTTGCTTTAGGGATCGTAATTTGTTGATCCTTTTTATTTTCCTAGATTCATCATGGATCGAGTTTTGGCACTGTGTCGATCTCGATGTTTAGCAGGGATTTCACCTTGTGGATCTCCTCCTCCTCCTTGGAAGAATACTAGTTATTCTAGGCAAATTTTTACACATTGTTATCACCATGAGTACTACATACGAGATACTAGATCTCCCTCCTTCTTCACCCTATGGAATGGGGAATGTGGTCGTATTGAGACCTCAGACTCTGGTTCACACCAACCCTCACGAGGCTGGTACTTCCTATAATGCATGACCCCAGCTATCAGACTTTGTAGTTTCCTATCACTGGTATTCCTTGGGAAGGTCAAGTAGTGATACTCATCATGTTCTCTCTAGCATAGGTCCTTTTTAGGTTTGGCATTCTAGATGTTACTGATACTATCATCTGTCATTGATCCTGATATAGATCCTGGTGTTATGCTTGGGGGCACTGCAAACCCTTTTCTCACTGATAGATTTGGGAGTGGTCATATCGCTCCTTCCAATCCATTTGTGGGAGGATTTACACCCAGTATTAACAATGCTGTTCCCTCTTATGGAGGTGACCATAGACATGTGAATGTTGGAGGCACAACTTACATCCCATCTTATGCCCCATCGTCCACCACACCTATCCTGTCAAACTCCTTTCTTATGACACAACCTCCTCATGTCCCGCATGGACCTTTAGGATGTGGTGCTGCATCGGGAGGCTACATACCTCCTTATATGTCAAGGGGTCAACTTGTTTAGCAATCCTATAACTATGATTATACGACACGTAATTATCAAGGTATACCGAATTATCACATTCTCATGCATCCTTTTATGGGTCATGCATGAGGGGGTTATTATCTGACTTGCCAAGGCCATTGTATTTATCACAATCAAACCTATATGAACCAACCTTTTCAAGGAGTATGAAACTAGATGGAAAAACCTAGTCTCTCTTTCTTGTTTACATTGAATTTTCCTAACCATTTGAATTTGACCAATGATCTGATATCTCATGATCTGATGTGTTCGGTTGTTCCTGCTAAGCTTCCTTCAGACAGCCCGAAGTTTGAAGGTAAGAGTGGTGAGGACCATGGAGAGCATGTGACTACTTTCCACCTCTAGTTCTCTTCAAACTCATTGAATGATGACTATTTTCATCTATGATTGCTTCAATGCACCCTCACGGGTCCTGCCGTGAAATGGTATATAGAGTTTCTTGGGGGCACATATCAGATGTTTAATGACTTAGACATGAAATTTCTTAACCAATTTTAGCTATTGATACGTTACAATGCCAACACCGAACTCTTGTCGATTTTAACAAGATAAATGCACTCACATCTCTGATCATATTAAAGAGTGGCGCAGACAAATGAGGTTGATTAAGGCTGCCATTCGACTTGAGTTTTTGTTGGAATGGTTCCTCATATATTTGTTGCCTTATATTGTGAAGGATGTTTCAACATCTGGAGTAATGAATGATGAGCAGGTTATATTTAGAGCTTGGTAGTTGGACTTGATTTATGCTCAATATGGGCTCGTTTATGAGACTATCCCTAATGCACCATGGTCAAACTTTGAACATAAGTTTAAATCTAGGCCACATGATGATGGTATTGTTGGCTCCATGAGTACCAAAGTCGTAGACCAGGATACAAATGAAATGCAAAATTTGTATATTAATCAGTCTGTGACCGTACAAGCTACAACTTCGTCCAATCCCACCTAATTGATGGATGTTCTCTCAGTACATTCATTGGACCAGAAAGGTAACTAGCAACCTAGAAGGAATAGAAAGAAGGGAAGAAACAATAAAATGGGTGGGAATAGAAAGGAGAACCATAATGATGTCAAGAATGGTGATAATTATAGGGGGGGAATAAACCTAAGGGGAAGGTTAAATTCCCTTGAAAACTTTGTGGGGGAGACCATCTCACATAATTGTTCCCTTGTATTGAAGACACCTCTGAGTTTATTGCACAAATCCCATCTATGTTGACTAACCCTTTACCGAATAATCAACATATGGCTTCGAGGAATGTGGAGACTGGAAGTACTTTCGATGGGCATAAAAACCCACCAAATGAAGAAGGTGGCCATGGTTGTATCAACATGATGTCATCTACTAATGTTTTGACTTGTGCAAAAGGTTATGGTCTGTCACAGCCCAACTTGGGTAAAGAGCCTGCACCTCCTGAGAATCCTTTGCATATCTATAAGCCTAAAGCTATACCTTGGATACCTAAGGGATTATTAAATAAATCAGGGAACATTCCTAATGCTCAAGTTTCCCAACATTATTCTATTGTCGAGGACTTGGGTCACACTCCTTGTGTGATGTCATCTCTTGAAGTTCTTAAGACTTGTCCTTCGAAAAGGAGAGCATTGTTGACTGCTCTTGGGGTGGTTAATTCTAATCATTCCATGATAGTTAGATTTGAAACCGACAAGGTCCAGCCTCGCTTTGCTTACCATATGGCTATATTAGTTCATGTGGAGTGTCTGAATAACACAGTCAAACACACCGTCCTTGATGAAGGCATTGCGACCTCTGTGATGTCTCTATCTTGTTGGAAAGGTCTTGGCTAACCCACATTGTCGAAATATATGACCATGTTGACTATGTTCAATGTGCGTTCATTTGAGCCACATGCTATCCTTCCATCTCTTCAGTTCCAGCTAGGAGGGAAGACCATGTCAATTGAGGTTGAGGTGGTTGTTGTGCCGCTTGAATACAATCTTTACTGGGCTAGAAATGGATTTATGTTATTAAGGCAGTCACGTATTCCATTTTTTGTGTCATTTTCTTCCATTTTTAGGATCATATTTTCACGATCAATCAAATTTCATTCAATAATTCTAGTTCGTCTGCATCGTCAGGATCCACCATCCCATCTATTGACAATTCTCAGCTGACAACTGAGAATGTTGGAATTGGAATGTATTCATCATTGATGGGATCTTTCAATATTTCAACACCAATCCTAGTTATTGGTTCCACTCTTGGTATTGATTTTTCATCATTCAGTTTGGTCCCTTTTCGAACTACATATTTAGATGACCCATAGAAGATCCTTTCTCCAAGAACATTGGATGAGGACCCTACACCTACAAAGACAGAGATGACATTGTATACATTGGAGGTTGTTTTTCAAGTTGTTCTTGATCCCGTTGTAGACCTTGATCCTTCCTCTTTGCGGACGGAAGAGGAGGATATCTTTTCACTTCCTGGTTGGGTGGTTGCTCGTCATGCTCACATGATTTCCTTAATGATGTTTTTCCTTCATAAGAAATAATTCTCGAGGCCATGTATGGTCCTGAACGGCCTTGAGAGGAGTTGTACCATCGCTCTTACTTCCTCCCGAAGCTTGAATGGATTGAGCATGATGAATTTAGGACGAACCTTAGAGAGAATGTTGGTTATCTCATGGTCCCATTAAGTGCTCATGGTATATATGTTGAAGGGAACATGGCGAATCTATCACTTATGATTCCCATCAACATTTCTTGGATTCCTGTCAAGATTGAGAATGTTTAAATTGGTGCAGATTGTTCTCCCGATGAAATTAAGATATACATCGAGTTTTTTAAAGAGTTTCAAGATGTTTTTTCTTGGCCATATGAAAAGATGTTGGGAATAGAACCTCGTATTGTCGAGCATGAGATTAAAATGTACAGTAATGCTAAACCTGTTTGACAGCGTTCACGTGCGATAAACCTCGTAATGTGCTTGCCATTAATGCTGAGATTGAAAAGTTACAAAAAGCTGGATTTGTCTATCGATATCCATTGAATGAATGGGTATCCAATCCCATTCCGATGGATGAGAAGCAGGGAACCATCTGAGTGTGCATAGACTTTAGAGACCTGAATAAGACCTGTCTGAAATACAATTTCCCCACACCATTCATAGACCAACTTTTGGATGAGTGCATTGGGAGCAAAGTATTCTCATCTATGGATGGTTTTTTAGGGTATAATCAAATTCAAATTAATCCCAAGGACCAACACAATCCTTCTTTCATTTTCCTTTGGGGTACGTTTGCATACCAGAAGATTCCTTTCAGTCTTAAAAATGCCAGAGATACCTTTCAACAAGCTATTACCTTTACTTTCCATGAAATTAAGCGTATTATCAAAGTTTATATGGATGATTTAGCTGGTTACTCTCACCTAAGAGTGGATCATCCAAACCATTTACAATTTTTTTTTGAAAGATGTCATCGTTATCAAATCTTGCTAAACCCTTAGAAGTGCATCTTTTGTGTGAAAGTGGGTATTGTATTACGGTTTATTGTATCCAAGGAGGGTATTAGGGTCAATCCTTTGAAGGTTGAGGAAATACTATGTAGCAGGAAATACCCACCTTCTGTGGACATAAGTTTTTTCCCTAGCTTGAAATACTCTAAGCTAGAACAAATGAGTAACAACAATGAGAAGCACTTCCCCTAATATTGATAAATGTTTGGAATAGATTTTTTTACTCGTCATACAATGTGATGTGCCAGTCCTTTGGAATGCTAGATATCCCAAGGGTTCACTGGCATGAAACAAAACCAAATAACATACAAGATCAAAGTACCAAGTACAATCTACAATCCTATGTTGATGACTAAGGAATCCAACAATGAAACAAGTGATCAATACACAATATGATTCATGGGAAAGGAACTTTCATTGCATTAATAGAATAAGAGAGAGAAATCACAACTGAGAGCCTTAGTGTTGAGAAATATCTTCTCAAGGAATATCTTGCCTCCAAAGCTTCAAACTTGCCCACTTAGTACCCACTCTCTTGGGATAGACTTGGCGAGAGTTTTGATACTGTAGCATAATCTTCCTCCCCTTACCCATGGGGGATGAACCAAGATTTGTAGCCATGTGAGGATATGAATGGCTGAAATTATTATGGATGAGGTGGAGGGTAGATCCTACAAGGAGTGATCTCGAGTGTAGGTGGTCCAGGAGTCTAGGGATGGGGTTTCCATGAAGCTAAGGTTATAGAAGCTTCATGAAACTTCTCTTTTTATCTTTTAAACTAGAGCACCAATCTTTGTCAGTTAATATAGAGCGTTACCCATAGTGCACCACTCATTGTATAAATTCATGGGGCAGTGCCACCACTTTTTGTTCATGGAAAACAAGTGTTACACATTGGGGTAATGCACATTGTCCACAAGGAAAGTGCAGTGGTGGACAAAGGCACAAAATCACTGATCCAGGTCTAAATTCAACTTCATAACTTGGGAATTGGAGGAAAGTTCTGATGTTTGGTTCTTAGTATATGATGATGATGAGAAATGTGTGTAACAGAATGCCCCCCAAAGCACGAGGCTAGAGGGATAGGATAGGTGAAAGATTTGTTAGAACAAGTTATCACTTTGAGGAAATATTTCACTAATCGAAGATCTTCAACAACCTAGATCATCTTGCAGTACATCAACACTTTAATTCATATTCTATGACTCTCATCATGGCTGCAGACCAATACAAAGAAAATCCATGTGAGGTACAAGAAACCATGGCTACTAGAATATAGCGTAGATCCATGTGAAGAAGACTCAAACTTGGACATAGATACTAGACATACTATGTAGATCTATGTCATATAGACACAAATTTGATCACAAACATTACCATACAATTGTAGATCCATGCTAGGACTCATAAAAATACTCCATCGCAACCTGGGGAAAGCAATGAGCACTTAACAGATACCCATGGTATTCATCTTGTCTTCAAGAAAGTACGATTCTATCCATGTGATTACAATGTCTTGATGCCAAACATGGTGGAAACCACTTGATTACCGATCAATGATGAAAACCATTAACAAGTGCGAGGGAGGTCACCATTGATATCGATGATTCCCAAGGTACCCTAGTACAATTTCCCGAATGTGAATAGATGATTTGATGTCGAACACTCGGTTTAATATCTAGATCAAAGGTCAATGATGTGAACCTATGTCGAAAGAGAGAGGATATGTCATTGATGAATATATATCTCAAGGTACCACTTTGTTTCTAAGACTAATTCCTGGATGGTGCACTGAATTCAACAGGAAGTGTCTCGTCGAAGGAGGGCCATGATGAATCCCACATCGATGACATGAAACTCAAAACAAAGTTATGGAATTTGAGTATGATGTAACCATAGGACTAACTCAAAGGTAACTAACACAAAGGTAGTTTTTACTATAGATGCAAAATATTAATATGACTTTCCTTTGAAAACAAGGCAGCATGATCGAAGACTTGGAAACATTGACTTATTGAGGTGGATACCAAGACATAATGCGACGATGGATGGTGCATTCTTTGAAAGACTTGAAGGATTGACATGACTCATGAAATTGGATCGGATTGGAAACAAGTTGAATAACCAATTAATTGAATGAAATACAGAAAAGTGCCATGTTCAAAGGTGACTACAAACTTTCATTATTGCAAATGAAATAGGTTCCCTTCCCTTACTTTCCCCTTCATGATTGATGAGTGCCTCTTTTTTCATTTTTATGAGTTCAAAGAGGGTAAAAAACAATTGTTGTAGCTTATCATAATATAAGTCCATTCCCACATGTTTTATGAACCTGAGAAAGGAGGGGTTCATTCCCAAAAAGAGGGTCTCTCAGTGTCTAATTTAACAATTCCATTGAAAGTAAACTTGGTATCATTCATGTTTAGAGATTTTGAATGAAATATAAGAAAAATCCAAAGGGTCCTTTTTCATACAATTTATTCTCTGAGGTCCGAAAACGTATAAAATAATACCTTAGAGAACTCTTCTAGTCGATGATTACAGTATTCCTTTTTCGTAACTTAGTCATTCTGAACCGAAAAAGAGGTAAACTATAGTCAAAAAGATGACTCTTCAAGTCCTTTTATGAGCGTGAAGAAGACTAAAATTTAGTATTAGATTTAACGATCATGACTAAAATTTCAAAAATAACGCTCATAACCTTTTTCATGTTTGAATCCAGAGCACGAAAAAGCGATAAAGTAAGCTCAAACCATCTTTAATGTTTTAACTAGAACATGAAAAAAAATGAAAAGCAAGCTTGACACCATCTTACTATTTCTAACGAGCTCAAAGATCAGTTGGAAGAATGCTTAGGGTATCTACTTCATTTTTTTAACAAGGTTGCAAGAGAGAAAGGAATATTCTCAACATGAGTGTTTTCAACAATAATTTCCCAATGCGATGTCCAGAGGTTAGTACTTTCCCCCAATAAAAACTATCCAGTGGCTCAAATTCAAGATAAATAGGTTGAATACATGGCCCCAAAGCTTTGTTTCATATTCCTACTCTTTTTCCATTAATAAACATAAAACTCTAGTTTACTACTTAGAAAAGGTTCACCAGAGACAAAGGAAGAAAGAGGATCTAAAGGTAGATGAAATTAAGGTTCCATTCCTAAAAGGATGGAAGACTCGCTTCAAAAGGATAATATGTTTCATTTTTACACAAGCTTGAAACAGAAAAGAACTATGCTTGAAGGATGGTTTCATTTTTATGCAAGCTTGAAACCAAAGGTAAACTTTGCTTGAGAAAGTCTATTTCATTTTTTAACGAGATTGACATAGAAAGGGAACTATGCTCAGGAATGGTTTCATTTTTATGCAAGCTTGAAACCAAAAGTTAAACTATGCTTGAGGAGTGATTTCATTTTTTAACGATCTTGAAACCAGAAGTAAAATTTGCTCAGGGTCAGTTTTATTTTTTAAAGAGCTTAAAAACTAAAAATAAACTATTCTCAAAGACATTTGTTTCATTTTTTAATGATCTTGACATAGAAAGGGAACTATGCTTTCTCATTTCTTAGCCAACATGATGTCCAGAGACTGGAGACATGCCCCCCAAGCTTCTCCCTGATTGGAAAAATATATCGGTCTATAAATGACCGAACTCCGATGTGATGTCAAGAGGTGAGTGACATGGTTGATGAAGGGGAAGGAATGACAAGAACATGAGGCACATTCAAGGAATTCTGGTGTCTAGGATTCATAAGATGATCGGGTTTAACAAAATAAAGTTGATCAATGGTCACAATATTCCCATCATGGGGAAAATGCATCACTCGAAAGAGTGTGGACACTACAACTTTCATGGAAGAAACATAATCTCATCCAAGGAGTAGATTAAAATATAAAGGAACTTGAACTCCCATAAAATCGATACAGATAGTTTTCCCTCCTAAGTTAATAGGAAAATGAGGAAGTATCCCTAAAGGTGCAGTAGGTATTCTATTAAAAGCTAGTATCTGGTCAGAAGCTAGCACAAACTGAGGAGAACCTAGATCTTGCCAAGAAGTTGAGGATATAATACTAACAGAGGTGCCTTCATCAACAATAGTGCGAAGCATGTTCCTAGCAGTAAATTTCACAGATATCTAGAAAGGAACACTTGAAGGAATACGAGATTCTATTAGGTTACTCCAATCAAAGGAAATAACCTTGGTACTTGGAGAGGGTTCTGTTAAAATAGACAATATTCCCCCTTGCACAGAACAATAAAAAATGACCATGAAAACTTCAGATGTTTTCATGTCACTCTTAACTAGAAGAGAGGGAAAAGACAAATATTGTGTCAAATTGACTACTTCAGTCTTAACACTCTTGGGTGGAGAAGACATCAACTTGACCACTTTAACTTCACTCTGTAAAGGAAGAGTGGGATCAAATATGGATGAAACTGAATTGACCACTTGGTCAACTAGTGGGGGGTCAAGAGACAACTTACGATAACCTGTTGGAAGTCAGTGATGAGGAACATTAATATCTCCCAACAACTTTGAAGCTTCATCCATGTGACTACAAAGGTAAGTAAGGTGCATATCCTTACATAGAAAGCAAGGATTTCTAACTTTTCCTTTCCGACTCTTCATCACAGAGTCACCGGTTGATGGGGTATCATCAGTATGATGACTAGATGTTGATGATAGGGGGTTTTTGGGAGTCACTAGACCACACTTCCAAAACTTGGGAAATACCAAGGCAATCCTTAAGAAGGTGATCACCCTTACAAATCCTCCTAGGGAATTTTGTCTTACAAGTAGTTTTGGTAGGTATTTCAACACTCTCACCAAGAAGAGTGGTTGGTTGAGACTCTATCAGGAGTCTTCCTTTCTTCTTCTTCTTATTCACCTAATTACTAGTACTACAAATTTCAACAGGTGAAGAGGGAGAAAGGGGAGAAGACACATCTAGTGAAGAAGATGGAGGATTCATAGGAGGTTGGTGTTCTTGTGAAGGATAATTAACATCCAATACACAAGGTGGGGTTGTAATCATTGAGCTAGAGAATAACCATACATGTGTTCCTATAGTCAATCCACGAAGACTCAAAGTGGCCATGAGAGGAGGACCAACATTTCCAAATGAACAAAAAAAGGTTCCCATTGGTTGGTAATATTAGAAGGCATATCCATAGCTATATAACAAAGCTATATCCCTTTCTAAGACTCTTTAAATGTACAAGCAAAAAATGCTACTTAATATAAAGAAACAAATGGACATGTGAGAGGAGTGGATAAAAAGTCAGGATCCTCACGAGATTGTCAAATCTCCACAACTGATTATATACTGCAGGGTCCAATAGTAGAGCACAACAAGGATGGTTGGTACCATACCCTTTCTTGAACACTCGACTACCTAGAGGACACGTGCATAGTAATATCCCTGAGTGTTGTTATTAGTGTATTGCGGTGATAGGACGGTCAAAAGGATATTCTCGGATGGTCATAGGATCCATAAAAGTGTCTCCCTATATATAGAAGGTATGTGGGAGCTCAACTCCATAGTAGTGATATCTAATGCACAACCATTCGAAAGGTTCCTTCCTATATACCACTGAGTACATGAAGTACCTTTCTATATACCTCAAGGGTACGTAAAGGTCATTCGATATACCAGCAATATGTGGAAGAACCACATGATCCCAGGGATGTAGTGGAGGAAAACAACAACAACTCCTACGTTTAAATATGATGGAACACATATATAACCTAACACACAAGTTGCTAAATATTTTAAACTTAAACAAGCACTTAATTTTATATTGTACGGTTAAGTGAATGCATGGAAATTTGGACCTGACTCAAAACCATGTAGGTATGACTATGCAAGTTTTTTTCTTTCAATGAAAACTATCTATGGAAAGGAGAGAGATATTTCTTTTCTTGAAACAAACATTAAACGATAAATACAGTCTTTCAGTCACCCACACAATTCAACTCTTAAATTCTAAAGAGGTCAAACCAAAACCAAAACATACACATGAAAATGAGATGCAAATTTTTCAATTCTGATGAATAATATCTATAGAAAGAAGGAATAGGTTTCAAGCAAAGAAATGAATGTAAAATCCAATGCAAGAAACATAAACTCTTCTTTGAATGCAAAGAGAAAATAAGTAAAAGAGACTTCATTTTCATAAAAAAGTAAGCCAAAAAACACTCAGAAATCAAAATACAAAATCCAAGTTTTGAAATCATGTTGGGATTTAAAACCCTACTTGGCACCACTGTTCAAAGGTATAGAACAGACTATTACTACTCCAGCACTGCCTTTTGACAACAGGAATAGAGCGATGGCATCGCTCTCTGTCTACAAGATTTATGCAATGGCACCGCTGACTGCCTCTGCAGAAAGTGCAACGGTCACTCTATATACACTACCTAGGTGTGGTGGTGCTTGCAAATTCCAAAACAAGACACAAGGTGAAAAAGAGAATGCTAATGTTCAATTTAATGGCATCAAATGATAATAAAAAGTCAAGAAATAAAGCATATAAGGCATATTTGAACATATCTAAGCAGATATAATCAATCTCAAATAAAATCCAACTAAACAACTAGTAGATCCGATCAATAAAGAAATTGAAGTTTGAAGCAAAGGAAAGAACTAAGAACTAATAAAGACCAGAAGTTATAAATAATCTCCCTAGTATCGTCACCATATTTGTAGCTGGAAGTACTCACCTTCTGCGAACATAAGTTGTTTCCCTAGCTTAAAATACTCTAATATAGAACAAATGAGTAACAATAGTGATAAGTGCTTCTCCTAAGATTGATAAATGCTTGGAATGCATTTTTTTACCTGTCATACAATGTGATGTGCCATTCCTTCAAAATGCTATATCTCCAAGGGTTCACCTACATGAAAAAAAACCAAAGCACATACAAGCAAAACAAGATTTGAACCCAAATTCCGACGTCATCTGACATTTTGCACGAATGTGTTGGACAACAATCACTGAAAATAATTCTGATAAAAAAATATTTATATATCCGTCGAATATCCGACACACTGGCATCGGATATCCAACACACTGGCATCGGATATCCGACACACTGAATTCAGAGATCTGATCCTCCAGTGCTGGATCTTCGATGGTTGGGTGTCAGATATCCGACGCCAGTGTGTCGGATAACCGACGCTCTGTGTAGGTTTTTTTTTTTAAATATTGTAAGGTTTACATGATTTTAAATTTATGGTCCCATATTTTCAACGGTAACTATGTTCAAGGTGTCGAATATCCGACACATGTCCATTATAAATATAAATTGTTTTAAACATTTTGACATGTTCGTTGTAGAAGCGATGGACGATTTGTGAATATTATTTGTTCCTTGATAGACGTTTTCAAGAATTGTTTTATTCTTCAACGGGCGGTTGTGGGAAATTATTTTTTTTCATCGATAGACATTTTGCTGGGAATTTTTTATTCTCCAGCTTCTCTACGTTTGACAAAATTTTGATGCGTGGAACTTGATTTTTTAAGACAACCGGTTATATTCATTAATGAAGTTTGTGACAAAATGTCAAATAGGTTAAATATTCTGGATCCAAATGAAGACAATCGACAATTTCTTGCTAGACTATGGGATACAGCGAAACGAAGGGGTGATGGAAAATGTTATTGTTCGTGTACTCAATGTAGGGGATTTAAGAGGAGAAGAATATTGATCTCAACATCCACAAAACATTGCAGGGAACATGGACATGCTAAGGGGGGGAACAAATATCGTCCATTTGTAGGTTTAGCATTATAAAGTTTATTATATTCGTTTTTTTTTTTGTAATTGTATGTATTTTTTTTTCATATATTAATGTATATCTATTGATGTTTCCATGTATTTATATTAAAGGAAATACACCCTACAACATGTCGTCTAGAGGAAGTGCTTTCAGAACAAGTTCATGATCAGGATCATGGAGCGTGTATATTTAATGGAGAACAAGTGAATGATCATATTGAACAAGATGATCATGCTGATGATGTAATTGAAGATGATGGTACAAATACATTGATCCATGATTCATTTAACATTATAATGGATGATGACGATGATGTTGATAATGAAAATGATGATGACTTTGATTATGTTCACGATATACCTCTTCTTGATAAGGCATATGAACCCCTTTATGAAGGCTCCAAAACAAATATTCTCTCTACTATATTGTTGATAATGAACTTGAAGGTTATGAATGGTCTTTCAAACATTGCAATCACATGGATACTAAGGTATCTAAAATAATCCATCACATATATAGGATTGTGATAAAGTTTATTTGTATTCCTCTAATAATTGTATTGTTAACTCATTATTGATCATCATACAGATGAAGCGTGTTTCGTTAATATTATTTATTTATTACATTAACAAATTTTTTATTTTTTTGTAGCTTGATAGCTGAATTTTTGTTACCACCATCAAATATTTTACCTCTCACATATTGAGATTTATCTTCCATCATGAAAGAGATTGGAATCCATTATGAAGCAATTCATGCATGCCCTGATGACCATGTTATATATTATAATCAGCATGAATTTGCAACAGAATGTCTGGAATGTCATGTAAGTAGATATCGTACAGATAAAGTAACAAAAAAGGTGCCTCAGAAGGTTCTTCATTATATTCCCATCATTCCACGTTTGCAACGACTGTTCAGGTGCAAAAACATAGTGCAATTTATTGATTACCATGCCAGGAACAGAAGTCAAGATGATGTTATCCAAATGCCTGCATATGGTACTGCTTTTAGAGATATGGAGGAAAAGTGGCCTCACTTTAAAGAAGAACCACGTAATATTAGGATTTATTTGGAAGCAGATGGTGTTAATCCATTTGCATAGATGAAATCCATTTACATGGTGTGGCCTATTTTTGTTATCAACAATAACATTCCTCCATGGTTGTCAATAAAGAGGGAGCACATAATGTTGTCGATGATTATTCCAGGTTTTTTTGATGAAAACTATTCTATTTATAATGTAGTTGTGGCATCTCATTTGTCATAATATGTATCTTAATTTCATATATATATCTATTATTTTACTTTTCTGCATGGTTTATATATCTTAATGGTTCTCATAATGATATATTTTATATGTACTTCAAATTATGAATCAAGTAAGTTCCAAGTCAAAGATATGAATGTATACATCAAACCTATTATAGACGAGCTATTGAAGTTATGGAATGGCATAACTATGTATGACGTATCTAGACCAATACGACAAAGGAAATTTCAATTCCATGCAATGGTTGTATGGACAATACACGATGCCCCTGGGTTAACTTCATTTTGTGGTTTGTAATTTTAAGTTCCACTTTAATTGCATTTAATGATATGGAGTAGTTAGAATATTTTATATATGAATATATTTGACATAGATATTCGATATCTAAATATTGTAGGTCTTTAGACAAAGGGTAAATTTGCATGTCCAGATTGTGGTCCTAAGAGAAAATCTCATCATTCAAAAAGCTTAAGAAAGGAGGTGTTTGATGAGTATAGGAATTTCCTCTCTAAGAATCACAGGTATAGAACAATTGAAATAAATCTTTTCAATGGGAAGTAGGAGACTGCATTAAAACCACAGAGAATAACACCTCACCTTTGGAAGATGCAATACAATAGAAATCGTCATCATGGTATGTATGGATCATCGTATATGAATTGTTATGTATTTTAATTTTTATTGTGAGTTGTTTGCTGTAGTGGCCATATTTGATTTATGATGTAATTTATTAATTATAAACTAATATTCATGATGTCCATCGTGATCATGAAGGCATTAATGGTCTTCCACAAGGAATGAAAAGTTATCCTATTCAATTCAGCAGGTTTCCCTACTATGAGCACCTACAAATTGCTCATTTGTTTGATACAATGCATATTGGAAAGAATGTTACTGAAACCTTATGGTGACTACTAGAGCTAAGGAGGGAGAAAGATAAAGTTGTGAAAGTGTGCAAAGACATTCAATAAAGCAACCATGCAATGAAAGACATCATCCAATTTCATACCAACGGAGATCAAGTTAATATAAACTCAATTCCATGGATGTTTACGGAGCAACAAAGCAATGTTGTCAAATAAGTAATGCGGAAAATTAAATTTCCCACCGGATTTTATGCAAACTTGAAGAATATCATAACTAAAAAAGGTGATTTTGCGGGGGTCAAAACACATGATTGGCATGTCTTCATGAAGGCAATTATTATTGTTATGTCCATATAATTTTTTCTTGTTTGTATACTCTTTGTTTAATAAATGGCATGTTTTGTATATTGATACAGTATGTTCTACCTCTCTCTCTCCTAGACAACTTCGACAACAATGTCAAACAAGTTATATATAATCTTGGTAAATACATGAGGTAACTAGCGATTACTTGCATGTGCTTAGTGTTTCTTTAATTCTCCATATAATAATTTATATTTGTTTATTTTGTGCACTATTTCAGCATATATTGTAATTTAATGTTTATTATTGTTAAATATCGTTATTGGTTTGCATCACTTGTAGATGGTTGACATCTAAAGAAATCCATAAAGAAGATATAAAGTATTGGAGGAGAGAAATTAGTCGTCTCATGTGTGAAATGCAGAAGCATCTACCATCGGCATTTTTCAATGCATAGGAACACTACCTCATACACCAAGTTGAGGAGATTGAGTTGTGTGGACCTGTGCACTCAAGGTCCATGTGGATGGTTGAGAGGCACTTGAAATTTATGAAGGGTTTGGGGAGACAACAAGCGCATGTGGAGGGTTCTATGATGGAAGGATATATGGTATACCAAAACATGTTGTATGTTAGTGAATATATTCCTATTTTAGTGTCAAATCTCAATTTACGTCGCATTTGTGATCCAGACTTCAATAACAAATTTGAAGGGGAGCAACTGAAGAGGAAAGGTAGATTGAGGAAGCTGAAAGGTAATTATTAGCTAGTGGATGTTTAATATATATTTGGAAATTGAACCCAGTGATAGATTAATTTTACTCACAACAATTAACAATTGATCATGCAAAATCACTCACAAAAGAGGCTGAAATTGGAGCTGAACACTAAACTGTATTAACTCAGTGTACAATAGCCAACCCTATAACATAATAGGTTGCTGAATAAATAACAACATCAGGGATTCAAATGCATGAGGAGAAATTCGAATCTAGCATAAATCAGGCTTACTAAAATTAAACAAATCCCCCATAGGTGTAAAAAGCTGATTCCAAATCTGTCATGGAGCTCACAAATTGGAAAAATGGCTTAGGAAAGATAAAGAGTGGTGGAATGGCAGCTCATACATGCTTCTGCAAGGAGAAAAGAGTGGAGTATGAAGAGGACAAAAAACTAGTTCACCTCACCTAGTCTAGCTTTTTCATTTGCCTTAAAACACTGAAAAAGCAGGGAATAAAGCAAAAAAAGAAGAAGGGCACCTAGGAGGCCAGGAATAAACAAGATTTTATTCCTTGGGATTTACCATGTGCTACATGAGTCAAATAAGGCAAGTTTGACCACTATGGATAGGTAAAAGACAACTTGCACAAGGTAGGACACATGAACTAGGCTAATAAGACAAAAAATAATTAAATTAATGTCTAAGTGGGTAAACTATGGGTTTATTATTCTAAAACCCCCCCTTAAGCCTGACTTATGAGTAATATATCAGAAAATTATAGGGCCTAGCAACAAGGCTTAGTCACCCTTTACATACTGCATGTCCATTTAAACAAGGAAAGAGGCAAAACCAACTTGGGAAAATCCTCCCTTAAACATGGACTGTAAACAAAATTTGGAAATCTTGTCTTCACTCATGCTTCACAGCATGATCAGAAATCCCCAGCAGTGATTTGAGATTGCTGAAGGTCTTCTCACAAAATGCTTTGGTGAATATATCAGCTACTTGTTCTGAAGATGAACAGAAGAGTAGGTGAATGGTGCCATCATGCACAAGTTCTTTGATGTAGTGCATATGGATCTCAATGTGTTTGGTTCTCTACTTCTGAACTAGATCTTTGCAGATTCGAATGGTACTCTGTTTCGAAGCACACTCTCCAAGTCAACCCTGCAACCATAAACATTGAGTTGCTGCATTAATAACTCCTATGTACTCTGCTTCTGTAGATGAAAGTGCAATGGCACTCTGTTTCTTGCTTGACCAGATGATTGGCCCTTCTGCAAGCATGAACACATATCCTGATGTGGAATTTCTATCTGTGCTATCACCTTCCCAATTACTGTCAGTAAATCCAATCAAATCAAGATCAGATTTTGCTTTATAGAAGATCCCATGTGTCCTTGTTCCCTAAACAAATTTAAGGATCTTTTTGGCTGCTTTCCAATGGATCTCATGAGGCCGATCCATGTATCTAGAAGCCACACTTACTGCATAACAAATATCAGGTCTAGTATGTGTCAGATACAACAAACATCCAATCAATTGCCTATACAGTGTATTGTTTACCATAGGTGAAGAATCAGCTTCTTCCAGCTTCACTCCTGAAAGGAAAGGAGTTTTGCTTGCTTTGCAATCCTTCATTTTGAATTTGTTTAGCAAGTCCAAGGCATATTTGGACTGGTGCACCATGATTCCAACTTTTGTTTGAGCAATCTCAAGCCCCAAAAATTGACTTAAGAGCCCCAAATCTGTCATGGAGAAGGCTTGGTTCATAGCTCCTTTTAAGGAAGCAATCTCAGCTTTTGAGCTTCCTGTAATGAGGAGGTCATAAACATATAACACAATGATAATTAATGAACCATTAACTAACTTCAAATAGACATTTGGATCTGATTTGCACCGAACAAAATTCAGTGATAGCAAGAAGCTATCGAACTTGTCATACCAAGCCCTGGGGGCTTGCTTTAGCCCATACAATGACTTTCTCAACCTGCACACAAGAGAAGGGTTAGTAGAAAAAACTTGAGGCTGCTGCATATATATCTCTTTAGTGAGATCTCCATTCAGGAAGGCACATTTTACATCCATGTGATGTACCTCCCATTGCCTTGAGGCTGCAATGGCTAAGGCTATCCTGATGGAGTCCATCTTTGCCACTGGGGAAAAGGTCTCATTGTAATCTATGCCATGAACCTGTGAGTAGCCCTTGGCTACCAATCTGGCCTTTTACTTCAGTGGTGAACCATCAGCAGCAAATTTGGTCTTATAGACCCACTTACACTGGACTAACTTTCTCCTTGGGGGAAGATCCACTAGCTCCCATGTGTTGCTCTTCTAGAGTGAGCTGAACTCCTCCTTCATGGATGTTTGCCATCTTGGATTTCCTGCTACTTCTTGATATGTTTGAGGGTTAGAATCCACCATCAAATAGCATTTTTCAGCAAACATAGGATCCTTCATGCACAGACCACTCTCAAACTGAGATCTAGTCCTCCTTGGGTCGTTGGGATCCCCAGCTAGCTGACCTGCTGCATGTAGTGTCTTGGATTCCCATTTTGTACTTGTAAGGATGTTATGGTCTGCAATAAACTCATATCCATTAGAAAAATAATAATCAGCATGTTCAACAAACTCTTTACTTACTTCTTGAGGTTCAGGTGGAGAAGAGGCTTCTCCAACTTCCACTGCTGCAAGGGGTTCTTCTTCAAACCGAACACACCTTTTGATGAAGGCTTTCTTTGTGCTCAAATTTATCAGTTTGTACCCTTTTGAATCTTCATAGTATCCAACAAAAAGACACTCTTGGCTTTGGGGCTGCAAAGCCTTCCTCTTCTCTGTTGGAATTCTAGCCCAAGCCTTTGAGCCAAAAATCCTGAAATGGGTCACATCTGGCTTGTGCCCACTCCATGCTTCGAAGGGAGTAATTTCATCAAGATGTTTATGAGGAACCCTATTCTGAATATAGGCCGCACAGTTGATAGCTTCGGCCCAGTACTTTGGTGGCAAATTTTTGGCCTCCATCATGCATGTTGCCATCTCCTTCAGTGATCTGTTCTTCCTCTCAACAACACCATTTTGCTGTGGTGTGTAAGAGATAGAATACTGCATCTAAATACCTACATCTACACAACAATTAATAAACTCAGACTTGACATACTCACCACTATTTTTAGATCTGAGGGCCTTGAGTTTCCTTCCAGACTGGTTCTCAACCAAAGCCTTAAAGACTTTGAATAGGCCAAAAACTTCAGACTTGTGTTTCAGGAAGTGAACCCAGCAATACCTGGAAAAGTCATCAATGAAAGTCAATGCATATTTGGACTGACTCATGGAAATATGAGGGAATGGGCTAGAAACATCACTGTGGATCAGCTCGAGGGGTGCAGAGGTTCTCTCATGACTAGCTCTCTCAAATTTATGCTCTGGGTGTTTTCCTAGGATACAACCTTGGCAGACTCCTTTGGAAAATTTTATCTTGGGAAACCCTATGACCATCTCTTTTTCACTAAGATTAGAAAGATACTTGTAATTTAGGTGGCCAAATATTTCATGCCAAAGCTTGCTGGCTTCATTAGCATGAATCAGAAGAGAATAGGGGTTTGAGTAGGGTAGGAAGTGTGAGAACATGTATATCTTTTGAGCATGATTTGCAACTCCTTTTGCAATGACTCTACCACTTGATATCTCTGTGATCTCAACTTCATCAGGGGAGAATATGACTTTCTTAGGAGACCCAGTGTGGGTCATCTGGTACACTGACAAGAGGTTGGAGGCAAGACTAGGCACATACAAGACATTTCTAAACTGACCATGATTAAGATCAATCCTCCCTTTGCCCAAAATTTCAGTGAGAGAGTCATCTCCTAGTACTATAGGTGGTCCTTTCGACATGTCAAGTGAGGAGAAGGCCTCCTTGGTCGAAACCATGTGTCTTGAAGCTCCAGAATAAATGATAAAACTGGGTGAGCTTGATGTGCCAAAAACCAATGCATGAACTCTCTCTCTGTCATCTGAACTTGATCCTCCTTCTCTCTTCTTTGAGCTTTCTGGAAGGGAGATGCCATTCTTCTCCAGGAATTGGGTCAGCATGTCTATTTTCTTCTTCATACAAGAGCTTTCAGTGTGATTGCCCTTATTGCAGTATGCGCACTTGCTCATTTCACCTTTGTTTTTCTTCTTCTGGTAGTTCTTCTTGGAACCTTGTGGCTCCTCCGGAGACTGTTTCTTGTCTCTCTTTTGCTCAGGTGGCTTTTTAGCTTTCTTTTTTCTTTTTGAATCCACCTTCGAATCTCCAACAATAAGAGCTTGATCTTTGGATGGTTTCATGGTGCCCATCATCACCAGCTTATCCTGTTCTTGTGTGAGAAATTCCATGAAATCTGCAAGGCTAGGCATCTTCCAGGTTCGAGCTGTCAGTTTTGTGGCATAGAAGGTCGAAAAAAACATTGAATAGTTAGGGCCTAGCTTCAAGAGAATGGCTAGGATGAGCTGATAATCCTTCTTTTTGATCCCACACTATTTCAGCTGCAAAACTAGTGCTTTGAACTTGGAGAAATATAGCTACAGGGATTCAAAACTATTTGGACTCAGAGAAATCAGCTCATTTTCGATTTGATGTCCCCTCATCTCATCTGTATTTCCAAAAATATCAGAAATCTTCTCCCATACTTCATTCGGTGATGTCAATCCATCAAGATGGAAAAGGACGTCTCTGGAAATACTCAGACACAGGAGACCATAGGCCTCATCCCTCCTGTTGTGCCATTTAATTTTCTCTGCAGCTACATTGGGCTCTGCTTCTATTGCCATAGTCACCCTGTAGAGGCATTTCACTCTCAACAGTATCTCCATCTCTACTTTCCATTCAAATAAATTGAAGGGAGTCAAGATAGTTTTCTGTGATTGATCCATAGCTTAGAAAATATGTCCCGGCTGTCAGTAGAAGGCTCCCAGTCACTGATGTCGAATCTGCAAAACAATTTTGAAGTAGAGAAATCAATCTACAATGGCTCTAATACCATGTGGAAATTGAACCCAGTGATAGATTAATTTTACTCACAACAATTAACAATTGATCATGCAAAATCACTCACAAAAGAGGTTGAAATTGGAGCTGAACACTAAATTGTATTAACTCAGTGTACAATAGCCAACCCTATAACATAATAGGTTGCTGAATAAATAACATACATCAGGGATTCAAATGCATGAGGAGAAATTTGAATCTAGCATAAAGCAGGCTTACTAAAATTAAGCAAATCCCCCATAGGTGTAAAAAGTTGATCCCAAATCTGTCATGGAGCTCACGAATTGGAAAAATGGCTTAGGAAATCTAAAGAGTGGTGGAATGGCATCTCATACATGCTTTTTCAAGGAGAAAAGAGTGGATGATGAAGAGGACAAAAAAC
>LPNX010577885.1:37500-84184 GCA_001517045.1 Pseudotsuga menziesii
TTCAAAAAGTAGCGGTCCAATATTGACTTGCCTTAAGTGAGAGGGAACCCTATGCTATATAATTTGATACCATCAACCGCTCACTTTGGCAAGCTACTATGGAACCTCAAACTCATAAACCCGTTTCCCAATAACCAGGGTTGGGGTTTACCATCAACACCCCTATTGGTCATTCCGTTCCTTAACATATGGAACTGAAGCCTGGACTTCTAGCCTTAGAAGAGTTATTTAATGAGTGCTATCTTAGAACATGGATCTATCAATATGCTCATAAGTAAGTAAACAACATGCTCATAATCCTGCTTCTTCTAGGGAAATTTCATCAAAAGGTATGGCTCATATAGTGCTGTGATGTTTGCTTTTTTTTTTCAAAGAAAAAAAGCATAATTTTATTTCATCCATAGAGAGACAAAATTACATTTTCTAGATATGCAATGCATATTTGTAACCATAGTTCAGATCCCATACAAAACAAAAGTCTATAAACACTGCCCAAACCCAATCATCAGATGATAAATCACCCCATCTATCCACAAAAATCAAAACAGAGAACAATTTCGTGGTACCAAGTTCGTTCGATGAGAACGACAAGCTAAAACATCCCATATAGTAAGCAGAATGGTAACGAAAATATTATCCAACTGTCATATCCAACAGTTCAAAAACATAGAAATCAATACTGTCCAAAAAAAAGAGTGAACATCTGGCTCCAAGCCATAGATCAGCAGCAAAGTCTCATAATGTCTCTGTGATGTTTGCTGTGTATTCCAAACTGGATAGGGGAAACACATGGATTACCAACATGAGGGAAAACCATTGAATATGCTAATGCTTGGGCTATAATAGACCAAGGAGATGTACTAGAAATATTTTCCTTGACTTGTTGATTTCACTATTAACTTGAACCTAAATGACAAACATAGAGGAGCACTAAGAAAGCTACAACACTTTGTAGGAAATCGAATGAGTATATATATAATGATGTTAGTTCCTGGAGATCCTGTAGAGTGGATGCTTGGTTTCTCTATAGGTTCCAAATATTTAGGTTCCTCATTAGATGCTTCACTAGATGAATCATATATGGGGCCCCCAAAACTATGATTATTGATTTCAAATATAACATCCAACTCTTCATGAAATGGGTAAATGCATGCATTTTCCATCTCATCATCAAACAAGGGTTTTCCTACAAAATATTCCTCATAAGAATCTCAACAATATGGACCATCTAATTCAGATTCTTTGGATGAGGTAATATAATAGGAGAATGGGTTCCTTCATAACCAACAACCCAAAGGGTCTCTGTCTATACTGCCTGCTTCTTCACCAACTTCAATCCGTCCTTATCAGCTTTCAAACATGGGTTTTCTTCATTGTGCATGTATTTACATTGATCAGCTAATGACAAACCCAATTTGACAATTTCAGCTAACCCGCATTTGACCCATATTGGCTGATATGGATTCTGAAGTCTGGCTAGTCTGAGCGTTACAATTAGTGGAAGGACCCATCACATTTTGGTTCGCATTCAAATTGGTTTGATTTTTTTTATGTGAGTTATCTCAGCAACCGGTTCCCAAATAAGCTATTAAGATGACTCCACCCAAATTCGATGCTTAAGGGAGGTTTAGAGAAGATCATTGAAGATCATTATAAAATCCCTAGGTTAGAAAGAAACTCGAACCTAACCCAGTATTTTCCAAATTGTAGCGACAACAGGGGTTTGCCAGAATTTTGCCAAATGTTATGGATTTCTTCTTTAAGCTGTTTTATTATAGAAACCTTATATTAGAAAGCAACTGTCCATGAGGACAGAGTTCAAGAACTCTATCCACATGAACTATATCTCACAAAATATAACAAGTGTTCAGCCAAGCAACGGTGATGACTCGTGGTATTATGCCTCACAAGTTTGCGATGTTGCAACCCCATGAAACATAATACCAAGAGTCGTCCCCATTATTATCCAACACTTATTATCTATTTTAGAGTTACTGAATTTAAAGTGGCTAAGTTAACGCAAAAAATAAAGGTAATAAGTTTGACTAAATAAACTATTTTTATTATTGTACCTACATCTTCCGCTACATGCATTGCTTACATGCCTCACCTATCTCGACGTACTATCAACATTATTATTATTGGTATGTGTACCTTCTCTCAATGACAGTCTTAGTTTATACCACATATTTTCTAGTGTATGCATCCAATACTTGCTAGTTACTTGATCACTATCAGGGAACAACTTCAGCTCTATCATGTTAACATTACTTCATCCAGCTAAAAGAAGTTCACATATTCAGAGAACACAATACTAAGGCTGATAGCTTATCCAAAGAATAATTAACCTTGGCCTCAAGACATTTTCAATTTACTAAATTCACTGATGGTGAATGTACTGATCAGGGCACTTTCCATCTTTTCTAGCCCTTAGCACTTGAGTCTTTTATGTGCTATTGTTATTGACATCCTTTGGATGATTAAGGTGGATGATCCCCACCTATTACTGATCTCTCTTGTTTATTGCTTCTTTGGATTAGCTACTTCAGTATTAGACTTTAATTCTCTGTCTGTTGAAGGTTAGTGATGTGGATGTAGTCAAGATTCCTAGATTATAGGTGTTACCTTTGAAGGTTTGTCCAGTATTCCTATGAAGCTGATCAATTGTCATATGTCTGCTGATGATGAACATAGTTGTATCTATTCCATGTGCTCAACATTAGCTAAAGTTGTAACTAAGTTACCTTTCATTTCAATGAAATAACAAGGAACTGATATTTTCCCTTGGCTCACTGTAGCCCACCCATCATCGAAGCTGCAAGGGAGTAGGGAGCAGTTCTATGTGAATACTCGACTCAAATAGAGTAGTGGTTTACCTTCAGAAATAGTTCCCACTCTTTATTATGTGCCAAGATTTTGTTCCGGCAATTAGAAATATGACTTGAATGAGATGAATCCCCCACCCCTATATGATTATAAAGGGTTTGTCAATGTTGGAATGAACTCGATTAACCACTCGGTTTCCAAAATTGATCTAACTCGGTTTATGGATGATTGGATTTTTCTTCGTGTCATTTAGATCATCCATGTCTATGTGTATCTGAGCTATGCATCAAATCGAATGGATAGCATATACAACAGGGGGGTTGTCCACTGGACAGGAGAAACACATGGATTACCAACATGAGGGAAAGCCATTGAATATGCTAATGCTTGGACTGTAATAGACCAAGGAGATGTACTAGAAATATTTTCCTTGACTTGTTGATTTCACTATTAACTTGAACCTAAATGACAAATACAGAGGAGCACTAAGAAAGCTACAACGCTTTGTAGGAAATTGAATGAGTATAGATATAATGATGTTAGTTCCTGGAGATCCTGTAGAGTGGATGCTTGGTTTCTCTATAGGTTCCAAATATTTAGGTTCCTCATTAGATGCTTCACTAGATGAATCATATATGGGGTCCCCAAAACTATGATTATTGATTTCAAATATAACATCCAACTCTTCATGAAATTGATAAATGCATGCATTTTCCATCTCATCATCAAACAAGGGTTTGCCTACAAAATATTCCTCATCAAAATCTCAACAATATGGACCATCTAATTCAGATTCTTTGGATGAGGTAATATAATAGGAGAATGGGTTCTTTCATAACTAACAATCGAAAGGGTCTCTGTCTATACTGCCTGCTTATTCACCAACTTCAATACTTTCTTATTAGCTTTCAAACATGGGTTTTCTTTGTTGTGCATGCATTTACATTGATCAGCTAATGATAGACTCAATTTGACAGTTTCAGCTAACCCGCATTTGACCCATATTGGTTGATATGGATTCTAATGTCTAGCCAGTCTGAGCATTACAATTAGAGGATGAACCCATCACATTTTTGTTCGCATTGAAATTGGTTTGATTGTTTTTATGTGAGTTATCTTAGCAACTGGTTCCCAAATAATCTATTAAGATGACTCTACCCAAATGCGATGCTTAAGGGAGGTTTAGAGAAGATCATTGAAGATAATTATAAAAGCCTTAGGTTAGAAAGAAACTCGAACCTAACCCAGTATTTTCCAAATTGTAGCGACAACAGGGGTTTGCCAGAATTTTACCAAATGTTATGGATTTCTTCTTTAAGGTGTTTTATTATAGAAACCTTATATTATACTTGAATTCTCTGTCTGTTGAAGGTTAGTGATGTGGATGTAGTCAACATTCCTAGATTATAGGTGTTACCTTTGAAGGTTTGTCCATTATTGCTGTGAAGCTGATCAATTGTCATTTGTCTGCTGATGATGAACATAGTTGTATCTATTCCATGTGCTCAGCAATAGCTGAAGTTGTAACTAAGTTACCTTTGATTTCAATGAAATAACAAGGAACTCATATTTTCCCTTGGAAAAAAAAAGTTACTTGATCACTAATATCAATTGATATTCCATCACTCTTATGGGTCCAAAAATAGTGGAGATTGGCATCCTAAGGTTGAAATTTAGCATCCTAAGAAACGTTCAAAATTCAACCCTTCACAGCCCTTCCAAAGGGTTCTAGCACTTCCCGGAAGTGTAAAGTTAAAATTTCCCTTCAAAAAAAATTTAAAATTTGAATTTTACCCTTCCAATAAAGAAGGGTATAATTTATATCAACATTTCAAAAGAAGAGAAACATTTGAAATTACCCATTCATATAAATATCTCAATATATTGAAACTCTTATGCCATAAATTTCAACTCATCATTCAAAATATTGAAAATATGATAAATTATAATCACTTACTCACTCATGTCATGCACTTGGTGCTTAGTTGTTGAAGATGGCCAGTAATCATTAATGACTATGAGGCACTAGCCATCGAGATGTTAATCTGATTCCCGAGTCACTTGGGGCTGTAATCTAAAGTGTGACAATGTGTCAGCAACTACTAGGCCCGAAACGAGCTCCAACATTTGTTCCTACTACCTTATATGTGAACCTCGCTACCAATGTCCACTTTTTTTTCGTCAAAATGAAATTCAAAAGGTAGGTTTGAAAATTCCTCCTCTACAAGAATTCATTTCTTGCATCAATATCATGGACTCATGACAACTATAAAGAACACTCGATGTCATGCAAATACAAATAATGGCATGTAGCTAGGATCACAAATTGCGCAAAAATTGATTTATGCATTGCTATAGAGTTGTGTCATTGGGAACACGATATGGAGAAATAATGGTTATCAATAAAATTAAAAAAACAATTGTTGGCTCAAGAATAGTCTTTAGTTTGATGAGTTGCATGATCATGATGTTATCGCCCTTCGTCCTTCAAAACATTTGTGGTTTCTCACGACAGCGCTACCAAAATAGTTATTACCAATATGATTGCAAGGCATTCATTGAAGGTGAAGTCCATAATTTTAGGTCTTCTTCCTGATTATCATGCCTTTTGGTAAGACAATAAAGAGGGTAGTGGCAAGCATCAGCATGGAAAACTGTCTCGACATAAAGGTTATACACATTAATTTTTTTCATTAAATAATTTAAATTCCTACCCGTGACTATGGATTCAGTGAATCATGGACTAGTACAAAACACAACAAATTTTAGAGCCACAAGCACTTAACTACTCAAACCTATAACGTTTTGAAATCAACCATTAATAAATTTCTTTTGGTATTCTTGTTCAATCTAAACCATGGATTCTTAGAATCAGACATGCAATGAGTTGCAAGGATTCAATTGAATTAGACCCCTCCATCACATACATGCATGCTTTCACAACAAGCGCTGAAAGAACAATATTTGGTTTTTGCATTTTTTTGTGTGAAAGGGTTTGGTCAATTTATACTTGTCCATTAAAGTACAATTATTTATATTTCCCTTCATCTCTGAAGCACTCAGAGAATAAATTCCCTTCCAATTGAAATTAAGACCCACCCTTCAAATTTGATCATTGATCCTAAGGAGCACTAAGCAAGCTACAACACTTTGTAGTAGATTGAATGAGTAGAGATATAATGTATTTAGATGACCTTTGTGGTGTAGACAATTGGTTAGCTTTAGAATTATTCCCTTGTGTGAGTGATATTTGACATTTCCTTGCCCTTTTTCCATCCCTTGGTTTCATCAAATCATTGAGGAAGGCATGATATAGTTAATATAAGATCCTTTTGATTTGTGCTAATTTACGAGCATTTTGGTTCTTTCTAATCATATATATATATATATATATATATATATATATATATATATATATAATCCATGGTGGCGAAGAGCGAACATTTCACTTGAATGATGTTTGTGTCTTGAAGCAAGTACTAGGTTTTTTGATGTCCACCAATTTTTTATTTGATGATTTTATGCCAATTTTCACCTTAGGGTTGAAAAATAAAATGGGAAAACAAGCATCATCAAGACAAGCTAAAAGGAATAAATCAGCAAATATTACAGACTGATATAAATGTATTTAAAACATTCTTTTCATTCCTGAACGTGCCAAGTAACAGATCTGGAAATGTCTGCTCTTCACCACCATGGATTATATATATATATATATATATGAAGATGATTGTTGTAGGTTACCACTGGGAAATATGCCTCTGAAGTGCTAGCTTATGCACTACAGAGTAGAAGTGAAGAGGTTAAAACATCCACTCTATAGGATCTCCAAGAACTCAACATCATTATTTGTCCATTAATGTAAAGGCGATGTACTAGAAGATTTGCTTGGACTTGTTGATTTCACCGTGATGTTGAACATAAATGATGAACAGATAGGAGCACTAAGCAAGCTACAATACTTTGTAGGAAATTGAATGAGTAGAGATATAATGTCTGGAGCAGTCTACATACATCCTTCACTTGAATGATGTTAGTTCTTGGCAATCCTAACATCATTCAAGTGAAGGGTGTATGCAGACTATTGCAATATCATGATTCGACCATGAGGTGCTTAGTTGACTGGAAATTGGGTTAGATAATACTTTTCCATTAATGGACAATCATGAATCCTATGGTTTATGCTTTGGGTCTTGAAGCAAGTACTAGGTATTTTGATGTCCTCTATTTTTTATTTGAACATTTTATGTCAATTTTCACTGTGTCTGATTTTTTGTTGTCCCTCTTACAATTAACACGATAAGATGACCTTTTCATTTTTGAATGTGCCAAGTATCAGATTTGGAAATGTCCTCTCTTCACCACCATGGATTAGATATGTGTGTGTGTGTGTGTGTGTGTGTGTGTGTGTGTGATTGTTGTAATTTACCACTGGGAAATATGCCTCTGAAGTGCTGGCTTATGCACTTCAGAGTAGCACAGAGGTTAAAACATCCACTCTATAGGATCTCCAAGAACTCAACATCATTATTTGTCCATTACTGTAAAGGAATTGTACTAGAATATTTGTGAGGACTTGTTGATTTCACGGAGAAGTTGAACGAAACAGAGAGGAGACTAAGCAAGCTACAACACTTTCACGCACATGCACAAAAAGTGTTGTAGCTTGCTTAATGCACCTCTTTGTTTCTCATTTAGGTTCAACTAAACAGTAAAATCAACAAGTACAGGCAAATATTCTAGTACATCTCCTTTATAGTAATGGAAAAATAATGATGTTAGTTCTCTAGAGATCCTGTAGAGTCAATGTAAATGTTGGCTCAAACTCATACATGGGTTTGCATTAGTGTCCAAACAAGGTGGTCTATTATAGTCCAAGCATTAGCATATTCAATGGATTTCCCTCATGTTGGTAATCCAAGCATTAACATATTCAATGGCTTTCTCAAAGCCTATTTTTTCGTTGTTCATCACTTTTCATAGGGCTATTCATGCCTAGAACTTCCTTTTAACCCTCCAATTTGACCCAGATTTAGAGGTACACCTATTCGATGATGGATAAGTGCACAAGGGTGCCCAAGATGGTGAAATAGGGTTGCTCCATACCCTTTTTTACTACCAAACAGGTTTGTTTGTGCCCAGAATTCATGTGAATGCTACTATAAGGCATATGAATGAGATTTTAGGGTTGCTTTCACCCACAGATTTCTCATTTTCACAGCCAGAATCGCAAAGACAGCCTCCTATTTCCATTGATCATCATATTTTATTGCTGCAATGTGCCCAGATATGAAAGTTGGCCTAATTATAGCTGATTTGAGATGCTTTAGTGTTTGTTATGACCTTCAGAATGCTCCCAAAGTGCTCAGATTTGTCCCTTTGATGCTCATACTTGATTCTAGAGTTGTTTATGCCCATAGGACTGCCCAACATTGCTCCTAGTGTGACATTGAAAATACCAAGTTTGTTCTGGAAGCCCTAAATAGGGCCAATTCACCTTGGTGTACTGGTTTATTGTTAGAGGAAGGCCTTCTCTCATTATTTGAGGAACATTCACCCTTGGAGACACATGCATAAGGGCAGTGTTCAGCCCTACCAAAGGAGAAAGTGATCATTTGAAGCATGCTTACTCTATTTTATACACCATTTCATGAGAGATATTACATGCTTGGAGGTTACTCATTGAGTTGGTCCACTTGGAAGGCTGTTCACATGGTTCATGCCCTATTTTTTGAAGAACGTTTTTGTATTTGGGGGCTGCTTTATAGATTAACTATTGTGCACATGGGTGGCATCTAGGGCCTACAAAGCAAGTTGTGTTTTACTCCAAATAGTGTTATGATGTATAGGAATCTTACAAAGCTAATTGACTTGACAATGAAGTAGGTTTAGAGTCTCGATGTTTATATTTCTAGGTTAATTTTTTTTTTGAATTGAAGTGTCATGTGTGTGACGTATGCATTCCCACATTCACTTGGTCAATTTAGTACGGATTGGGATGAATTGACTATTTTATTACCGATCCATTCAGTCATACCCTGATTTGCTTGGTTCAGTACCAAACTTGTCACTCCAATCGTTTCAAAGGCCGAGTCAACTCAGTTGGGGGTCAACTCAATAGACTCGGCCACCTCGATAGAAAAACACTTGATTAAATCTGCAACTATTATTGTTGAAAAGGGGGTAGGCTAGTAAAAGGAAAGGGCAATGTTAGGAAAAGAAATGCAAGCAATAAGTGAGAATGGAGAATTGTATGTAACTAAAAGAGGGGCATACATAAGAATTCTTAGGGCATACATAAATTTTTGCATACAATCGCATTAATATCATAAATTATGGGAGAGATTAGAAAAACATCCCTACACAAATATTAACTGATAAGTATGGTTTTGGTGTTTCATTTGGAGGATAAAATCTTATAACAATAGTTGTTATTATGATTCTTAAAGGGTCCTAGATGAGATCTGTGCACTTTTAGGTAGTTCAAATCTCAAGAAAAAGAATCCATAAACAACAAGTATGTGCACCCTAGAAAACATGGAAAATATCATAAAACATATTAGGTAAAATGGATAATCATATACAACATCACAAAATCATTCATGGGAAAACTAAAATCCACTTAAAGGAGATATGTTCTTTGAAGGAGATAGTCCATTAAAGGAGAACCTCAAAGTTTTGTATAGACATATATTGGTATAAATTGTAGTGTTATATGTGATTCATATGCATAACATATTGTCTCAAGCTTGGCAACGTTGAAAGGCTAAAGTACAATGGCCACAAGCATACATATGAAGCTTATGAAGCCTACCCAATTAATGTTAGCAAAAGGCAATGCAAGCAATAAGTTAAAAGAGGGGCATACATTAGAATTTTGAGGGCTACCAAAAGAGGGGCATACATTAGAATTTTTAGGGCTACCAAATGCCCACACCTATTAACCAAACTTATTATTGACAAGCTTTTTCTTTAACAAGTTTCTGGCTTACTAGTCTTTCCAAGTTTTTTTTCCTTATAAGTCTTTCCACATTTTTTTGCTGGTATTTTTCTATGCTTATGCCAAATTTTTTTTTGGCCATGGTCCAGGTAGAAACAAATAGGTATTTGTTAGATCTGTCTTCCTGCAGCGAAAGGAGTTTGGGAAGGCTAGAGGAAAGTAAGACATCCAATAGGTCTACATGGGCTAGATCAACTAGATGTCAAAAGATCAGAAGAAAATTCAACAAACGCATGAATTTTTTTCTCCAAGGAGGGGGGTCATGTTCCTATGATGATGAGACAGTGGGAGACATCGACATGCCCTTAAGGTACCAACACCTAGTGAAACAAAGGGTTCCTAGCGATCTTCCTAAAGTAAACACTGATTTTTGTGTGAATGAGAGGATATATAGAATTGCACCATTCTCATTGCATGGATTGGGGTTGTTTTGCATGGACGGCATAAAGGTTGGATACGGTAGATGTATAGAATTGATGGAGTATGTTCGACCCTGTTACAACTACAATGATTGGATGCACTTGGTCCAATATACACAAAGTATGCGTAAATATGGGTTGTCAGCGAATTATATACAATTGAAATACAAAGCTCAAAATAAAGGAGAAATGATGTACATGGATGGAAGGCCAAAAACAACCGGTAATATTGTAGGGTTTTGTTGCAGCTGCAACTGTTCTCCCCAAATTTTTCAAATTTTGGACCCCTTTTATGACTTTAATACTGCATTGAATCGTTTGAAGCCTTGAATCTTTTGGTCGTGCTTTATTTTTGGATGATTTTCGAGGATTGACTCTTGGCCTATTTTCCAAAGTTGCTCGGGTTTGGAATTGTTGTTTTAACCATTGTTGAATTTCAGAGTCTTTAAGCACTTAGCATTTTTATGTTTTGATCGGATTTTTTTTATTTTGATCGGAGGCTGTGGCCTTTTTTGCTTCCGCCGTTGTGGCTCCCAAACCAACTAAGCACCCGAAGTATAAAGCGCTCCACCCGCCGATACGTCAGTATTTTAGTCGCTTGTCCGTAGTCTTTTCTCTTCCGTCGTTGCGGCTATGCAAAGCTTTCGTATTCCGATGTCGATTTCCTTCTGACTTCCGATTGAGAACTTTCCCACCCACATCTTAGGTAATATCTTTCCCGAATCCGATAGGCTTAAGTGTTTTCGCAGTGTCCGTCACTTTTAAGACCCGCTTATATGGTGGTGAATTAATATACCCTTCCGATGTAAGTATTTTTCGTCGTGGATGATGTCTATCGAACCTGTAGATGGACGAGGTAGTGGTGTCGCCATTTGTTAAAATTCTCAGATAAAGTAGTGCACCTGGCCATTTCTTGTGGATTAGCCATTTTAGTTGGTATAATTTGACGTTTTGTTTTAGAATGCAATCCCGGTGAATGATGCACATTGATTAACTGCAGGAAGATCCAAAAGACTTTTCATATTACTGCGGCGTGAAGGTACAGATAGGAGGCAGAAACTCAAGGGGCACGGGCGAAGTAAAAGACAAAATTGAAAGCAACAAAGGCGCAGCTCTGAAAGGTCTGTCAGTTACTCAGCTGATCATGAGCATGCGCAGAAAAGATTAAAAGAGGGATATGAAACGTTCAAAGAACCAAAAACTCACATGTTTGGGGGGAACCCAAGGGGTCTACTTTTTAGTTTAAATATTTGAAAGTTCGAACTTAGAAAGGGCTTTTTCCCTGGAAAAATTTGTAAACCATTTGCTTGTAAGAGGAACTATTTCGTTTTACAATCAGAAACTGCAACTTTTTCCTGTTGGAGAAAGTGCAATGTGGAATGTATCAATGTGATTAAATGAGCGACGTTGAAGGGGAACTATTTCGTTTTCAACTGTGTTTCATTAACTGTGAGAGTGTTCTAACGTCCTGAACCTATGTTCTTGTTTGAATGTTCTTCAGTATATTTTGTGATATTTTCCACTATGAGTAATGAATGCTGTTCATAGACAATTAGCTATTTGGTTGTTCAAATATCTTTAACTGTTCATGTGTCTTGAAAAAAGTATCAGCTATCTGTAACTTTTCATAATGCATGTACAAATACATCACTCATCAATGAATGATAATCTGGCTCCCTAGGGATAGGTTAGGTAGTTAGTTTTATTTTCTTACGTATATGTGATTTGGATGCTTGTGAGTTTTAAGACGAGAGGTAAGAACCTACGCATCACATTGTGACTACTCTTTGTATCTTTATCACCCTGCATTGTTAATTAGGCACTTGCATATCATACTTAAAGTCAAAAAACACAAAAATACATGGTGGACTGGGCCGCAATCGGTAAAACCCTTTGTTTTTGTTGCTTGACCTATGGTAGCCAGACCGCAAACCGAACGGATTCTCTATACCAAACAGTCATGGGCTAGTTGGGAACGTTGACTGGGGAGAATCCCTTGCTATTGTTGCCTGTGAATTTCTAGGCCTCAACAGTTTCTGGTGCTAGAAGGAGGGCCGCCATTGCATGGATGGCCGAGGAAACCCGTTTTCCTGAGATTATTCCATCGGTAACAGTTCTAAAAGCAGTGGGCTTCATAATCTAATTCCAGAAGAAAGGAGTAGAGAACATCTATATTCTGTTGGCAACAAAGTTGTTAATGGTCTGAGAAGACATACCAGGGCATATGTAAACAAGATTGGAGGATTGCCAATCATCCCTGAATTGCCCAGAAGAGAATATAAAAGGAAAGATCGTCCTATAGTGGAGGACTCAGTGCTAGTTGGGGACTAGGAAGAACTTGTATAAATAGCCTTACAGGAAGTTGTACTGCCTTTGAATCAAGAAGGCCCAGATACTCCTCATAGTTCTCCTACTCACACTCCTATTGGCTCACCTCCTCACTCTCCACCCAGACTCATGGCAGGCGTAAATGATAATCCACCACCCAACCCACCAAATCCACCACCTGCTTGGAGAGCCAGATCACCTTTAAACCTGACACCTCCATTACATGATCTACCTCAAGCCTTTGAAAATATGTTGCCTAAATTCGATCTAAGTGAGAAGATACTAGTAGATGACCACCTGCAAAGTTTTTACTTGGCAATAGAAGGGTTAAGGGCCGGGAAGTATGAAGATGTAGTTTGCAGATTATTCCCGCATACCCTTAAAGGAGCTGCAGCATCATGGTATTTTGGGTTGCCTGCAAACTCTATCCCTAATTGGGATACCTTTGAAAGGATATTTAGGAGTAAATATGCGACTCAGAAGACTCATGCAGCTCTGATGAAAGGACAATGCGCCTTGAAGAAAGAGAGAAAGGAAAAGGTGCATAGTTTCACCCAAAGGTTTGCAGCATATCTTAAGAATTTTTCTGAAGCTGACAAACCTTCGGACAAGGTCTTGATTGAATATTATACTTCAGCTTTAGGCCCTGAGTTGGCCATGTTTGCCAAAATAAGGGCCAAGCCTACTTTGGCAGAAACCTATGAAGAGGCGGAAGTAGTGGAGGCTGAAAGAGAAAGTATCAAAGATTATCCCGAACAGTCAGGAGAGAAAGGTGTGGGAAGGAAAGCCTTGTTGTTTACTAAGCCTAAGGAAGAGAAATCACCAGATTTTGAAAGTATGGAAAAAATGATGCAGAAACTTTCCAACAAAATCATATACTTGGAGAAAGAGAAGGAGGCTCAAAAGTTTTACAAGCCCTATTATAAGAAAAGGGAGGATAACAATCAATCCCAACCTCCCCCACATAATTCAGCATCTATGAATCTAACAGAGGTAGGAATGGACAATTTTTGCACTTTCCACCAACATCCTCACTCTGAAAAGAATTTTCCTCGGTGGATAAACTCAATGATGTTGGTTATGAATCAACTGTTGGATTCTAAATTAACAGAAGATGGAGATGAAGAAAGAAAATAAAGTACCACTTCAACGAAGGAACAAGAAGAGGAAACCATGGTTCTGTGGAATTATGTTTCTTTATTTGATGCTGAAGAGGAAAAGAATCGGGTCTACAAGGACGTCATGGAAACCAATGTAACAACAAGGAGCCAAGAAGACAGTCTCCTGCTCCCAAAGATTAAGAGGCTTCAGAGAAATGTCAAGAAATTTCAAAATAAATCCCCAGCTGATAAAATTCCCGAATTCACTATTACCAGCCAAGATCCTAAGAAGAATGATACGTTGGCCAAGCCCAATGAAGAAAAGATGAATGCTGATAAACCTCATCCTATTGAACCGTAGATGGATTATGAAATCGTGGAAGACATAAAGAAGGTAAGGGTGAATGTTTCACTATTTGAAATGTGTAAAGTGCCGCAGCAAAAAGAAAGACTATTAAAAGCACTTGAAGCATTGGATGAGAAGCTGCCCACTAACAATCGACCAGAAGAAGAAGAAGAAATCGAAGAAACCAGCATTGGAGGTAAGTCCAAGAACAAACATCCACCTTTCCTCCTCACTTTTGAAATCTTTAATCACAACGTACATAATTTCTTGGTAGACTCAGGAGCATCGGTTAACGTCATGCCAATATTAGTCTATAAGAAGATAAATGGGCAGCCTAAGCCATCTACTTGGAGAGTTGTTCAATTGGACTGGACGAATGTAAAGGTAATTGGTGAGATGGAAGATGTCCTAGTCCGCCTGTTTTCAAATGATAAAGTATGCCAAGTTATTGATATCGTAGTGGCCGATATACCAGACGCTTATGGTCTTGTGCTTAGAAGATATTGGTTGGCGAAACTAAATGGATATTTTGCCTCTGATTGGTCACATCTGTGGTTGCCGTATAAAGGAAATCCGAACCAAATTAAAATTATGAGAGAGCCTCACATGAAGTACAACATCACTCAACTTGAGGAAAGGAATGAACCAGTGGATTCTGTGTTGGGAAATTATTTTATTGAATTGGAATCGGGAAATTACCAAGCAAAAGAAGCCAGCAACACATTAGACATTCATCATGATCTCCTTCTATTTTCACAGGCTGATGAAATCGATTGTAAAATAGTAGACTTAGCAGTAGGAATAGATTCGCATTCAGTAGTTAGTGATTTTTGGACTTTGTTTTTTGATGGCTCTAAGACGTTAGAAGGGCCAGGGGCCGGCTGTGTCCTGATCGACCCCCAGAAGAATAAACATTTTCTTTCATGTAGATTAGAGTTTGAATGTACGAATAATACAGCTGAGTATGAAGCGCTGGTGCAGGGTTTAAGGAAAGCGATCGAATTAAAGGTAAGTAATCTAAAAGTTTTTGGAGATTCTGAAATTATTGTAAAAAAAATCCGGAATCAAATACATTGTGTTTCCCCTCACTTAAAGGCTTACCAAAATGAGGTATGGGACCTGCTTAAATGTTTTAATGCATTCAATATTATTTCAATTCCAAGACTTAAAAATGCAGCAACTGACCTATTGGCCACATCAGCCGCTAGGATGGTACCTACTAATAATCGATGCTCTGTTGAATTGGTTTTCAGGCCCTTAGTACCTGATATGATCACCAACCTATGAGTGTTCGATGATGACCAGCAGATTATAGAATGTTTAACAAATGACAAGGTATTTAAAGGAGCAATTATAGACGATGAAGAACATCAGGCCGAGCTGAAGTATGATAATTTCATCCCTAAAGGAGTCAAAACATTAGAAAGAATGTTCGATTTAAATGAAAAGTTCAGAAGTCCAGCCAACGTGAAGACTCATAGCTCATCTCTACAGTTCGAGCTGATAAATTTAGGGACTGAGATGAATCCTAAATTTGTGAATCTTGGCAACTGTTGTTCACCAACAGAAAGAGATAAGTTTGTCAGTCTGTTTAAACAATATAAAGATGTTTTCGCCTGGACATACAAAGATTTGAAAACATACAACACCAGCATCATCAAGCATGTTATCCCCATCAAATCCAGCGTCAAGCCATATCAGCAACCTTTAATAAAAATGCATCCCAAATTGGAACCGCTGATTCAGAGTGAAGTGAAGAAATTATTGGATGCTAGAATCATTTTTAAGGTTAGACACTCTGAGTGGGTATCAAATCTGGTACTAGTGAGAAACAAATATGGAGAAATCAGACTATGTGTGGATTTTAGAAATTTAAACCGTGCTTCAGATAAAGATAACTATCCCATGCCACCCATGGAGCAATTGCTACAAATGGTCTCAGGTTCTGAACTGTTTTCATTATTAGATGGTTTCTCTGGCTACAATCAAGTATTAGTAGCCGAAGAAGACAGATTGAAGACAACATTCAAGACCAAATGGGGAACCTTTGCCTACAGAAGGATGCCCTTTGGGCTTATAAATGCTGGAGCGACATTTCAGAGGGCTATGGACATAGCTTTCCATGGATTGATTGGCCGTAGTGCTGTAGTGTACCTTGAAGATATTACAATATTCTCAAAGAGAATAGAAGAGCACGCGTTTCACTTAAGACATATTTTTTAACGATGTCGAAAATATGGCATCTCACTCAATCCCAAGAAGTGTGTGTTCACTGTCATGGAGGGCAAGTTGTTGGGTCACATAGTTTCAAAGAAAGGAATCTCTATAGATCCAGAAAGAATTAAGGCCATTGAACAAATCCCATTTCCCCATAATAAAAAGGGAATGCAATCATTTATGGGAACTATAAATTTCGTCCGAAGATTTGTGCCTGATTTCGCTCAGATTGTCAAGCCTCAGCAGCAGATGGTGAAGCAAAATGTACAATTCAAGTGGAATGAGATTGAGAAGAACGCATTCAGCAAAATTAAAACTTCTATTGCACATGCACCCTACCTGAAAAGCCCATATTTCGACAAATATTTTATTGTGTATACCTTTGCATCCAATGATTCACTAGCAGCTGTGCTTACACAAAAGGCAGATGGGGGGGATGAATTCCCAATATCTTTCATGAGCACTAGTCTACAAGGGGCCGAATTAAATTACCCAGCCATTGATAAACAAGCTTATGCAGTATTCAAAGCAGTGAAGCAATTCAGGCCTTATATTTTAAAAAATCGAACCAAGGTGATTGTCCCCTACCCAGCTGTAAGGTCCCTTCTTGTATAGAAGGAGTTAGGAGAAAGAAGGGGAAACTGGGTAACAGCTCTTCAAGAGTATGACCTTGAATTCAAGCCAACCTCTATAGTTAAAGGACAAGGGTTGTGCAAACTGATGACTGACAATGGGAACAATGAAGAACACGCCTGGGAGGATGAGGCCGAATTACATTTAATGGATGTATGTCCTTTGTTTACAGCTCCCTAGTCTTGGTATAGAGACCTTGTGCATTACCTGTAGACAGGGTTGTTTCCAGAACATTGGAATTCTAAGCAAAGAAGAGTGTTGCGTCTCAAATCAGCATCCTATCAAATTGTTGAAGGAATATTATTCAGGAAAAACTATGATGGATTTCTCCTGAGATGCTTAGAGAAAGAATATGCGAAGAAAGTAATGACAGATTTGCATGACGGGCCTACTGGGGGACATTATTCAGGAGATACTACAGCCCACAAAATCCTCAGAGCCGGTTACTATTGCCCTATTCTTTTCAAATATGCACACACACATGTCAGGAAGTGTGATATTTGCCAAAGGTGTAGTGGGAGACAACCTAAAGCAGCAGCACCCCTAAAGCCTGTGATGATCACTCAGCCGTTCGAGCAATGGGGGTTGGATATTATTGGAGAAATAAAACCGAATTACTCCCTACAACACAAGTACATTCTGACCACGACCGATTATTTCACTCGCTGGGTCGAAGTAGTCCCGCTGCGCAAAATAAATCAAGACGCGGTCATCAGCTTCCTACAAGATCATATCATGACCAGGTTTGGAGTTCCAGTTTCATTAGTCTTTGATAATGCTACTTACTTTTCATCAATTAAATTAACTGCTTTTGCTCATGATAAAGGGATAAAATTGCATTATTCTGCTAATTACTATCCACAAGGAAATGGCTTGGCTAAATCCTCTAACAAAAATCTGATTAGAATTTTAAAGAAGACTGTAATAGAAAACCAGAGGAGTTGGCACTCAGCGCTACCCAATGCCCTTTGGGCCGATAGAGTCACCCCCAAGTCTATGATAGGAGTGTCACCGTATATGCTTGTGTATGGTAAAGAAGCCATTCTTCCTCCCAATATCATGCTACCCTCCTCCATAATAGCTCAAGAGTCTAGAGCGTCGGAGAATGAAGTTTTGCAGATGAGGATATGCAATCTTCTGAAAGAAGAAGAGGCTAGATCTAAAGCCAGAGAGTGCTTCAAGAAAAAGCAGGAGGTAATAAAGAGATGGTTCGACAAACATAAGGCAGGAACAAAAGACTTTGAAGTGGGAGATCTGGTTCTCAAGTGGGACCACCCCCATGATGAGAAAGGAAAGCATACTAAATTCCAGCAGTTGTGGGTAGGCCCTTTTCAGATTGCAGCAAAGCTTGGCCCTTCTACTTATAAGTTGCAAGATCTACAAGGATGGGAAGAGAGCTTACCAGTAAATGGTTTGGTTCTCAAGCCTTATTTTTCCTGAGTTTTGTTTGAGTTCTTCTATCCTGTATATAAATAATCTGGCTTGGTCGTCTTTTTGAGTCTTTGAGTCATGAAGTTTAGTTTTGTTTTAGTTCAAATTTTATGTTTTATTTTAATAAAAAGAAGCAAGCTTTGGTTTCATGGAGAGCATTATAATTCTAGACTAACTAAAATCCTTGATTATAAGACTGTGTATTATGGTTTTATCTGATAGGATTTCTTCTAGTTTAGCAGTTTTCCTAAATGGCTATGAACGCATTGAAGTCCTGCTTAATCCCTGTAAAGTAACTCAATATTAAAGGGTCTGGAATACTATTTTGAGGCTCCATCCATCTCACACTTAAAAAATGTCCTAGGGAGTAACAGCAAAAGACCCATGGAAAGGAAGCAGGGTAAACAGTATATTATATATAAATGATCTCATGCTAAGAATTGAAAGCCAAAAGGATATGAAGAGTCAAAACTCCTAAGAAAGCAATGTGTATCAAAACAAAGTACTAAATCATATGAGTATAAAATTGCCAAAAGTTCCTCTCCGTCAGTGAGCTGAAAATTAAATACATCTCTCACACAAAAGGACACTATGGATAGCAGAGCCTGAATAAAAAATTTAGAAAGAAAGGCATGAGGAGGACTCAAAAGGACAAAAGTCCAAAAGCACAAAAAAGTGCAAAGTGGCATGGGAATGAGGAACAAATGAATATTTCTGTTTACCAAATGTTACAATCCTGTGGTGTCCAAGCTAGAAGCTACCCAAAGACAGAGGTAAAAAATGAAACTCATACTTTTGGCCTTGAAAGAGTTATCTTGACTTTGAAACCTTGGTTTCCATTTTCCTAAATTGGACTACCCTCAATGATTCAAAGTTCATGTATTTTCCATTTGGGAAATCCATATATCTAGAAGAATTCAACATGTTGCTTTTATTGTTAAACAGTCTATTACTTAAGGAAGTAGTTGTCTAGAGATCTAGGTTCACCAGGTAGTCGCCAATTGTTGCAGCTGCAATTGTTCTCCCCAATTTTTTTGAATTTTGGACCCCCTTTTATGACTTTAATACTGCATTGAATTGTTTGAAGCCTTGAACCTTTTGGTCGTGCTTTATTTTTGGATGATTTTCGAGGATTAACTCTTGGCCTGTTTTCCAAAGTTGCTTGGGTTTGGAATTGTTGTTTTAACCGTTGTTGAATTTCAGAGACTTTAAGCACTTAGTGTTTTTATGTTTTGATCGGAGTTTTTTTATTTTGATCGGAGGCTGTAGCCTTTTTTGCTTCTGCCGTTGCAGCTCCCAAAACAACTAAGCACCCGAAGTATAAAGCGCTCCACCCTCTAATGCTAGTCGCATGTTTATAACCTTTTGATCTTCCGTCGTTGCGGCTCCCAAAGCAGCTAAGCACCCGAAGTATAAAGCGCTCCGCCCGTCGATGCGTCAGTCTTTTAGTCACTTATCCATAGTCTTTTCTCTTCCACCGTTGCGGCTGTGCAAAGCTTTCGTCTTCCGATGTCGATTTCCTTTCGACTTCCGATTGAGAACTTTCCCACCCACATGTTAGGTCATATCTTTCCCGACTCCGATAGGCTTAAGTGTTTTTGCAGTGTCCGTCACTTTTAAGACCCGCTTATGCGGTGGTGAATGAATCTGCCCTTCTGATGTAAGTATTTTTCATCGTGGATGATTTCTGTCGAACCTGTAGATGGACGAGGTAGTGCTATCGGCATTTGTTAAAATTCTCAGATCAAGTGGTGCACCTGGCCATTTCTTGTGGATTAGCCGTTTTAGTTGGTTTAATTTGACGTTTTGTTTTAGAATGCAATCCCAATGAATGATGCACATTGATTAACTGCAAGAAGATCCGAAAGACTTTTCATATTGCCATGGCGCCAAGGTACAGATAGGAGGCAGAATATCAAGGGGCATGGGCGAAGTAAAAGACAAAATTGAAAGCAACAAAGGCGCAGCTTTGAAAGGTCCGTCAGTTACTCAGCCGATCATGAGCATGTGCAAAAAAGATGAAAAGAGGGATATGAAACGTTCGAAGAACCGAAAAGTCACACGTTTGGGGGGAACCCAAGGGGTCTACTGTTTAGTTTAAATATTTAAAAGTTAGAATTTAGAAGGGGCTTTTTCCCTGGAAAAATTTGTAAACCATTTGCTTGTAAGAGGAACTATTTCGTTTTACAATCAGAAACTGCAACTTTTGCCTGTTGGAGAAAGTGCAATGTGGAATGTATCAATGTGATTAAATGAGCGATGTTGAAGGGGAACTATTTCGTTTTCAGCTGTGTTTCATTAACTGTGTGAGCGTTCTAACGTCTTGAACCTATGTTCTTGTTTGAATGTTCTTTAGTATATTTCGTGATGTTTTCCACTATGACTAATGAATGTTGTTCATAGACAATTGGCTATCTGGTTGTTCAAATATCTTTAACTGTTCATGTGTCTTGAAAAAAGTATCAGCTATCTATAACTTTTCATAATGCATGTACAAATACATTACTCATCAATGAATAATAATCTGGCTCCCTAGGGATAGGTTAGGTAGTTAGTTTTATTTTCTTGTGTATATGTGATTTGGATGCTTATGAGTTTTAAGACGAGAGGTAAGAACCTGCGCATCACATTGTCACTACTCTTTGCATCTTTATCACCCTGCATTTTTAATTAGGCACTTGCATATCATACTTAAAGTCAAAAAATACAAAAATACACAGTGGACCGAGCCGCAACCGATAAAACCCTTTGTTTTTGTTGCTTGACCTATGGTAGCCGGATCGCAAACCGGACGGATTCCCTATACCAAACAGTCACGGGATAGTTGGGAATGTTGACTGGGGAGAATCCCTTGCTGTTGTTTCCTGTGAATTTCCAGGCCTCAACAGGTTTATAAATAGTACACAACCAGGGTCCACATTAAAGCAACCCAACTACATATTCGAGTCGCGTGAAGGAAACCGTGTCTTTGTATGTGCAATTAAATCAATAGTTGTTGGAGAAGAACTACTTATTTATTACAATTTGAATCGTGTAGATACAAACAACGTTAGTATGGTTATGGTACAACAAAAAATTTAACCACCCTTTTATTAATTATTTTAACATCTATAGGAATTTTTGTTAGCATATAATTCAAATTATCTACTTTTCATGTTTCCTTATGTAACTTTTCGTATGTTTTTGATGCAGGGTACTCTCAGAGGCACCTCCATCTCCGTAGATGTTTGTCAACCTGAGTCAAGGAAACATGTATACATCGATATTGCTAATGTAATATTAAATTTAGGATGGACATACAGATACGTTGTTATGTATTTTCATTAGTATATTATGTTCATTTATATAATATTATCTATTTTCCATGCAGAGTGTTGATCAAGGAAGTCAACTAGCTATTGATCAACCGACTACAGCATCAGGGAAACAACCAAACATGAATGTAATTCTCCATTTCAAATACTTTAAAATCATAAACATGTATATCGTGACGCATTATGTTTTTTTTTTATGTATTCTTTCATTTTTATGGTTGCATTCATGACGGTAATGTTGTCTACCTTTTTTGCAGATTGACTAGGGAAAGTCCCCAGCTGTTGATCAGACGACTGGAGGCTCGAGGAAACTAGTAAACCTAAATGTAATTCCACATTCTAAATACTTCAAAAATGTACACATATAAAACATGTAGCATAGTGTTTATTTTTTTTCTGTATTTGTTAGCTTATACATATTGTGTTCATTGTGATAATGTTCTCTACTTTTTTTGCAGGTGGCTGATCGAGGTAAATCCCCATCTGTTGATCAGACCACGCCCTCGTCTAGGTGTTAGGTAATCCTAGATGTAATACCTAATATAATTATTTGCACACACTATATTTTCAAAGACTAAGCAGTTTTTTATATATTTCAATTGCAGACAGGGGATTCCCTTTATCAAACGGCATCTTGAAACTCTTTACAGAATGAGGTCTCTCAGTTGATGAGAGATAGTGAAATTAGAGAGTCTGCAGACCCGTTGAGGGTGCTACAAAGGACAAGAGAAAAACCAAATGAGGAACTAATTTGTCTAACATTGACAGTTCCACTAACAGAAGGGCTCGAACAAAGGATTCAATTGTTGTTACAGCAATGTAAACAAGTGGACGTAAGTTATCGAATAAAAAAGTAAATTCATTTATAAAAACTTTATAATATTTGATTTTATATGTTGTTGACCTTATAATACAATGGTCTGAATTTACAGCGCGCTATGGAGATTATCAGTGGTGGTCAAGGCAATGTTGGTCCCAGTGACCAAAACACTCCATGTACACCACATACTACTCCCATATTGTCAACTGAACAATTGGCAACATGCTTCATGACATCGCTGAGGGCAGCGGAGGTTGCATCCGATGTTTCCCCACCCACAACAGATGCTGCAAAAGAAGGGGTGGATGCAGGGATAGATAGAGATGTGGAAGCATTTCTTGGATCTTCTCATGTGACTAGCACTGGTTCAATAAAGTGTACATTTTTGGTGAATGAAGAACTGGTTCCAATAAAGATAGAGAGGATTCCAGGTCATTATATATTGTTCAATTTATTTTTTATAATTTGTGTCTAATATACCGATAATATTTTCTAATTTTTACTACTGATGGCAATAATGTTTTGCAGGAAATGATATATTTTATAAACATATGAATGATTTGGACTTGGAGATCTTCGGGCCCACCATCTGCACAATGTGGAACAAGCAGCCAAAAGATTTAAAGGATGATCTGACTAATCGCTTGGTTAGTATGTTCAAAAAATATACCTTTGATACATCGAAGGTACTATAGAAGGCTGAAAAACATCTAAAGATTGTTCAAGACCAATATAGGGTTCACCTAGAAAAGAACCCTAGGTATGAGCGCCCTCCAATGATTCCATCCATGGAGTGGAAATCTTTGGTGGAATATGGAAAAGAGAAGGGCCTGAGAAAATCAGGAAAGATACCACCAGGTGGAACAGGGAGGTATGCAATACATTCCAAAATGTAGTGGTAAGCCTTATTATTACTAGTTTTTATATCAATTTTGGTACATCGACTAATGTATTTAAAAACTTAATTAGGCTCTCAGACACATCTAAGGCCACAAAGGAAAGAATTGAAAAAACGGCCAACATAAGCTTGGGCCTGGTGGTTATTCCAACTTGGTGGTCTGATATGTAAGTATCGCAAAACCCGAATCTGCATCCAAATATCATACAGATTATTATTTTTGTTTTGTTATGACAAAAGGATTTAAAATTAATGACATCATGCAAATATCAAGGCCGAGCAGTTCAAAGAATTGCCCAGTGCAGATTACATGAAGCTTGGCTTCGAACAAGGCTTTGACGCTGTTGTTGAAAATTGGAGAAGCTTGTTTGGGAATACTGCATGATCTTCTGCTGATCCATCTGGTTCCCAGGTATGTGAAAACTGTATAGTTTAATGATAATTTATTAATGCTCATGCAATTTGTTCCTTATAAATAAACTAACATAAATTATTTATTCCTTTTTGTGCAGGAAAGTAATGATCCCATTCATGTCGAGGATGTAGTACATGACCAACCAAACAAAGATCATGCTTCTCATCCTAGTAATGAATTTATTAATGTGCTACTATTTTTTATAGACCATTGCAGATGATGAACATTAATTCTAATTCTACACAATTCAACTACAAAGCATGTAGCTGCAGATCATAACGAGATAATGTTGAACATGTTGATGTGCACATGGCAAGTAAAATCACACATTCGTAATGTTTTTTAAATGAATTACTCGTATTTATCAAATTATAAATATATTAATGAAAGATTTTGACATTATTGCAGAAATTCATTGCCCCTCGCCTAAAGTTCAACCTTGCGAGCAGACTAGTAGGGATACCGATGATCAGATTCCCGAATATGTGACTCCAACTAAATATTTAAAGAGAAGAAAAGTAAAAAGGAAGTGACTAAACAAATTTTGAGTAATTCTTATTTATAAAAAAAAAAATTAATGGTTTTTTCCTCTGTTTCATGAATGAATTTTTGAATGAATGCTTTATTGAATGGCTTACTGATTTTTTTTTTCTGCCATTGACTAAATTAATGTTTTAATGAATGAGTTAATGAATGGTTTTTTCAGCTGTTGAATGATTGAATGGTTTAATTAATGATTTAATGAAAGCATTTTTCAACTATTGAGTGAAATAATTTGCATTGTAGATGCATTGTTCTTTGCATTGTGAAAGAGTGAAATAAATTGTTGTTTGCAAGTATAGGCATGGGGTTTGGGGAGTTGAGAGTGATGTGAGGGGGGAAGGGGCTATAAGAGCTTCCACCTTCACGTGGTTGGTCCTGTTTAGTAGAGAATATTAAATTATTCTCGAAATAGAGAGGAGCTCAATGAATGGTAAGGAAGAATACATTAAAAAACATCTATTTCTATATTTTTACTATGTAATTTTCACTATTGCTATTTGACTCCTCCATTGGAACTTGTTACATATAGCATTCAGAAACATTTCCATAGTTAATAGGCAAGAAATGGAGTTTTGATTAGATCGATGGCCTTATATACATAGTATTTTTTGTTATCCATGTTTTATCAGGTGATATATTCTTAACAATTAATTTACTTGAATAGTTGAATAGTATTGTAATTTACATTGTAATATAATTGTATTTATTTAGATTGGTAATGTTAGTTTCATAAACAAACATAAATATATTTGATGTGTCCTAACATGAAACTATTGCAATAGGACAAAAAATGAAGTATGTTGAATGATGTTTTGAAAGGTAAAGCATAAGAAGATAGTCTGAAGATCCACAAATCAAGGTATAATTATGTTTTATTTTGTTTGATTGAGTTGTGTATTGGGTATTTATGCAGGTGAACACACATACATTTAGTTGAAGATGATGATTACCATACATAGAGGCGAACTTTGTTCTATATGATCTAAACAATTACCTTAAATAGTTTGATTTATCATGATAACTGGCCCCATGGTAATACTTTACCAATACCATACAGCTAGGACAACAAAATTAAATGTAGGCATTTCATTACAAGAAATTTGATAGGCATCGAGTTTGATGGGAACATGAAAGGTCAAAAGACAGAAAACGATAGATAGACTTGTGAGGAAAATGGTATCTGAAGCATTGTTTCCCTATTATTATGCATGAGTATATTGTTATCTGCTCTAGTTTATCTTTCTCCAGTAGTTTTGTAATTTGTTTCTTAATCTCATCTCTTGTTCAACTTTAATGGTTGATTGTGCAATGGTAAACCTATGCTTATATTTGTTCTTATCCCTGTAGGTTGTGAGTTGGGCATGGTACACAATGGTATTTTCAGTTTCCATTGTAACTTTTCACCCCAACATCACTGTGCACTTTATTACTCATAATTGATAATTTGTTACAAAGTCTTCTTTGTGCAAATCTTTTATTAGGCATCTATATCTTTCTTTATTACTTCCAATTTATCACTGAGTTTAAAGTGGTCACTTAGAGAAAACATCTCAACTCTGGAATACAAAAGAAGAATGACTACATTGATAATTATGGTAACAAAGTATTGAGATCTACTTGAAAAAATAAAGATCTATTTGCTACTTTATTTATGGAAGGCATTGTTTGAATGGTTAAGTTATAAAAACTGTTTATTTTTGTTGTTTTCAGGAAATTTTCCAGAGGTATCCACGGCCTGAAAAAGAGTATCAGTCACTTTCACTGATTTATAATGATAGATCACTAGATTTGGTATGACATCTCTTCGCTTAAGGAAACATTCTCACATTTGTTGGAAACAGTTTCGATGTTATTTCCCAAGGAAAATATGTTTTTATTGAAGAAAGCCCATTTGCAGCCATGACTTTTGGTGGTGTTGATACTCGAAACGGTTACTGGAAGGTATGTAATAGAATCATGTTATTTTTCTAGGTTTAAGATTGATTGTATTTAAGGATAAACACATGCATACCATGTTAATTGTATGAGTCAATATAGTTACTAGTAGGTATGTCATGGGATTAATATACTCTAATAAATCGATTTTTCTATTTCCTTCAGTTTGACATGGGAGACTTCCTCATTGATGATCAATCAATAGGTCAGCATACAGTCCATCTTATTCAATTGGGCACATGATTGCTTCTTAAGGAATCTTATGAAAATATTGATGGAATTTTATGAACATTTTGTTGCAGGTTTTTGTGCTGGAGGTTGTGTTTCTATTGTAGATTCTGGAACTTCTTTGCTAGCTGGTCCATCGGTATAGCATACATACCTTTGATCTTTTGTAAATTTCTTGTATAAGTTAGTGGTGTTTTCGAGGTCTGTGCATGATATTCTATTGTTGTAAAGCATAAGTGTTTCATAGCCACACCAAGGATATAGGGCAGAAAAGATATTTCAGAATCATAACCAACAAAGTATTATCATTTAAACCACTTTTCTTTGAAATCAACATTAGTAGACAATTTTATCAACTAGCAAGTGTAAGTATTAACAACCATCATGTATCATCACATAGGCATTATTATCATCATTTAGATTAACTATAAATACTACTATATATCAACATGAATTACCAGCTGAGTTAACCATCCTTTTAAGGGTTTATACAAGTACTCCTTAGCCTGAAAAGGATTCTTTTGGAAGGAAGAATTCAATTATATTGTTGAGATTTCCCCATAACTCAAATATGACCCTAACTTGGTTGATTTTGCAGGTCTTTTTGATAGGTTTTAGGGCTAGAAACGATAGTAACACTGATCAGTAAGGAAAGAGTCCCTAAATTTCCCTACTAAACAATTAAATGGGGTCATTGTAAGGCATAAAGTAACCTTTTATCAAGGCCAAATTATCCCAACCCCTCAAACATGTCAAATATGAAACCCTAACTCTAACTTTTGACTGGTTTTTTTAGGTTGCTTCTCAAATTCGTGGATGTAGACAAGAAGATAGGTGATGCACTGGAGGATCTAGGGCTAAATAGGTAGACCAAAATTTGAGGGTGGCTTATAATTTGAAAATTGTTTTTATTTTTGGATTATTGAATTTTATAAATTTCTAAGGTTTTTTAGTTTACAAAAACGCATATCTAATATAGCATTACACTACTCACACAAATGCGTATATTTACACATGAAATACTACATTTTGATCAAAATGAAAAATCTTAGGGTTTTTGTGAAATTTACTTCAAACCCAAGGCCATGAGGGATGGTGATCAACCTCCCTCTTGGAACATTTCCGTAAGCCTAACCAACTAGGACTTCCAAAAACAACCTCTAGGTTTTGTTGGAGTATCCTAATTAGGGAAAAATTCAGAGATCTAAGGACAAACAAGAGAAAAATCCTTCAAGAGGATATTTTATAACATGTAAAAGTTGAAAAAAGCTGCTAAAAATCCCTAATTCAGAGAAAACGCAGCATTACAACCACCATTCAATCCATAGAAGCATAATTTCACCAAACTTTACCAATGGAGTAACCAAGAAATCCCTAGATCCTCCTTGTGCTTGTGTTCTTCCAACATTGCTAGCATCAATATTGCATGTGCATGAAACCCTAGAATTCACCCATCATTTTACCATGAATCCATAGAAGAAATAGTAATATATTTGATAATTTTCCCTATGAATCCATAGGCAAGCCTATATCATTAGAATGCATTAACAAATCTAGAGTAGGAGTTTTAAGCAAAAACTTTGAAAAAGAATACAATTTATTTTTGTGATCAACTTTTTCATGGGCTTCATTTTGCTTGTCAAAATTGGGCCAATCTAATGCTTCTGCAACTCCACAGCCATTGTAAACCAGTATTTATATGGAATCATTGGTTTATGCTCTTCAATGTGAAGGCCCTCTTAAAGATTGCCTCTTTGTACGAAGTCATAGACAATAAGGAATTCCTTGCCCTGTGTATAATAGCTAATACAAAGTAGTTAGATGGTAATCATTGTGCTTAATACTTAGCCAGCGATGCTGGTTATAATAGAACATTATGTTTGCTTGTAGTAAAAAGCAACTATGAAGCCTTATAGAGTTTCTCTTCTTTCGGTAAATACTTTATTATTAGACCATGAGATATCTCGACTTCAATATCTATTTGTTTTAGCAGCCAAAGCCTTCATAAACTCCATTCACTGCATCAAAGGAATTGACCGACTGATCATTGGTCTTCTTATAAATAAATATTTCATAAAAGATCTGTTGCCATCTCTCCAGGAAAATAAAGAGATTCACTAGCTGCAAAAGGATTGGATGTTATAAACTCATGCTCCTAGCCTGTAGAAATCACAACAGCAACACAAAGCATAAAAATGGAAAGCCTATATGATCAATTACAAAGGGAAATGCATGATAAATTTGGATAAATTGGGTTATAAGGGAGATCAATGTTTTTCCTGCATTGCCAGCCTCTCCTAGGGATCCACTTGTTACTATTTTGCTGTCTAAGTAACGGCAGAGGGAATCACTGTCTTTGAAATGAAATTGAGCAAGGATACATAGTGATTTAGCTTTGGGAAGGTAAATTGTTGTCTTTGATAGAATATAGACACCAACACACACAACGATTCCTTTTGGAAGCAAAGACAAGTAAAAACATCAATGAACATCCAAACTGGACTCGCCATCTAGAGTTAAATAGTTATGTGAGCTTAATAGAAGCAAATTGTTGTGCATCATGACGTGTGTGCATTGGAAGCTCAATGATTTAGTTTGGAAGGACAATAGGCTTTTCTTGGGAAGGCAATTACTACTCAAATCACCAAATCCCAAGCTCACATGCATGAAAAATTGTTGTCTTGAGGGACCATATGCAAAATCGTTGTTGTGCTTGGGAGGAGCCTGCTTTAACGTACAACAATTTAGACTAGGGGAAGGTTGAACGCTTTTCTAGAGGAAGTTCCTCTATAAGCCACCAACTCCCCGGCCCACACTTGTTATCAAATCACTATAACTAAGTGAAATCTTTCAATTTTTTTTTGTTAAATCTACCAACAAGTGTTTCTTTTTCGACGTTCTTCTGATGCTTCGGTGAAACCATATAATGGCAGTGTCATGACTCCGACACTTCATACCATCGGACGACTGATGCTTCAGTGAAACCATCTGACGGCAGTGTCATGACTCCGACACTTCATACTGTCAGACGACCAACGCTTTAAGTGTCGGGCCGAGTCGCATATCCGACAGAGTCACCATGTCTCCGACCCTTTTCCCATCGGAAGGCCAACTCTTCAAGTGTCGGATGGCATCAAACATCCAAAAATTTCTGGATAAAAATACCGATGACATCACCATTCCTCCGACACTTTTGTCCATCGAAAGGCCGACGCTTCAAGTGTCAGATGGCGTCGGATTTTTGATGGTTTATGCAAGTTTTGATTGACACTTTGGAAGATAAAATGGTCCAATAGGTGACATCATGGTGTGTTGGATCTTCAACCCACATTGGTAGGATGTCGACGATCTGACGGTATGCCGCCGATGGCAAAAAAAAGTGTATGTGTTAAAAATGCGACAGAGAAGTGTCGAAAATTACAACCGAGAACCTTACTGTTGGGAAATCTCTTCTCAAGCAAGATATTTTCTCCAACGATTCAAACTTTCCCACCTAGTTCCCACTCTCTTTGGCTAGATTTGGCCAGAGTTTTGATACTGTAGCATAATATTCCTCCCTTTACCCATGGGGGATGAGACACGATTTATAGCCATGGGAGGATAGGAATGGTTGAGATTATTATGGATGAGGTGGAGGGGAGATCATATTAGGAGGGATCTCATGTCCAGGTGGTCTAGGATTCTAGGGAGGAGGTTTCCACGAAGCTAAGGTTCGAGAATATTCGTGAAACTTCTCTTTTTAGATTTTAAACTCGAGCACCGCTCTTTGTCAGTTAAGACAAAGCGTTACCCATAGTGCACCGCTCATTTTATAAAGGAATTGGGTTGTGGCACCACATTTTGTTTATGTAAAACAAGTGTTACACATTGGGGTAACACAAATTGTCCACAAGGAAAGTGCAGTGGTGGACAAAGGCATGAAATCACTAATCCAGGTCCAAATTCAACTTCATAACTTGGAGATTGGAGGCAAGTTTTGATTTTCAGTTCTCAGTATATGATGATGATGAGAAATATGACTAAAATACTACCATTTTATCCCTTGTCCACGATTAGACATCTTCAAAGTCTCTTAGGGATGGATAAATTCTTAAGAATATTTGTCATCAATTTCTCCAATTTGACCAAGGGTTTCATACACCTTTTGAAGAAATATACTCCATTCATATGGGATGAGCGAGCTTAGGATTCCTTCGATGCACTTAAGAAAGCCTTGGTATCACCCCCCATGCTTATTCCACCTAACTATAGCCATGATTTCCTATTATACGTGGCCGCGTCTCAAGAGACGATTGGGATGGTTCTGGTTCAAGATGACAACGAGCTCCAGGAGCATGTTATCTACTATCTTAGCTAGAATTTCATTGATGCAGAACTTCGATACAGTCACGTTGAGAAGCTAGACTTAGTGACTGTTCACATAGTACAACAGTTGAGACATTATATACTTCTTCGCCAGACTACGGTCATAGATATTATCAATTTGTTTCAGTTTGTCTTGACTAGATGAATGATAGGGGGAATACGATAAATGGATTCTTATTTTTTAAGAATTTGACCTCGAGTTTGTTTCACCAAAGTCAAATAAGTCGTTATTTTTTCTTGAGCTCATGTCAGATCTCCCTAGTTTGGATGAAGATGAGATCCATGAGGATTCATTTGTGTATGAGCGTATCTCCCTCATTTTGATCGTGAACCCTTGGTATGGTGATATCATCATCTATATTTAGAATTTGATGGTTCCTACTCACCTCTCACGGGATGAATTCCAATTTTTATGACATAATGCTAAGAAATACCTTATTATTGGTGACACATTGTATTTTTGTGGGGTGGATTCCATTTTTCATTGTTGTTTGACCCATCATGAGGTTGAGACTGTGCTGAATGACTGCCACAGTGGGGCATGTGGTGATAATCAATATGGTCTTGCTACAACTCAAAATATCCTTAAAGGGGGTTATTACTAACCGAGGATCTTTAAAGATTGTGTTAATGCAGTCAAGCGGTGCCACCCTTTCCAGGTGTTTTCGTGGAATATGTGCTCGCATCCCTTCTTGGTACATCCTGTCATCCCTTTCGGTCCCTTCACCAAGTGGGGAGTGGACTTTATGGATTGAAAGCTAGCTTTGACTAGGGGGCACCATCATATTATAGTGGTTGTGGACTATTTCACGAAATGGGTAGAGGCTATTCCTACAATTAAATATGATGGTGAGAGGGACGCTCATTTCATATTCAACCAGATTATGACTCGGTTCGGGATCCCAAAGAGCTTGTCACTGACCATGGCAGGAACTTTTAGAACAAGATGATGGACCATTTAGCTTTGAAACTGGGGTATAAGCAAGATCAATCTTCTTCTTATTACCCCCAAGCAAATGGCTAGTTTGAAACTATCAATAAATCCCTTAAGGTCATTCTACAAAGAACCGTTACACAAAGGAAAACCAATTGGCATATTATGCTTTGCTCTGATTTCTAGGATTACTAAACTAGAATTAAGACTACAACTTGGTTTTCTCCATATCAACTAGTACATGGGGTGTAGTCTATTTTACTGATTGAATGTGAAATTCCCTCGTTGAAACTAGCCATAGAGCTTTTACTGGAAACGTCTGAATTGGAAGAGCATTTGGTCCACTTATAGAACCTTGATAGCAACGCCAAGATGTCATAGTGACCCTAGATATTAATAACCATCACGTTAAGGCTCCATACGATAAGTATGTCTGTCCCTGTAGATTTAATAAAGGTGACTTGGTCCTCTTCTATGACCAAGTCAATGAGCTGTTAGAGGCGAGTAAGTTTAACCCCATGTGGAATGGGCCTTACATGGTGAAACATGTATTAGAGAAAGGAACCTATGAGCTAGATCAAGATTATGAAGTTAGTACCTTGCAGAGCCTAGAAATGGGATCTATCTCAAAAATAGTATGCCTAACTCTCATCCAAGTCTGATATCATGTATATTATTGTACAATTTGCATAACTTGCTTTTTGGTCTCCTTGTAGTGTTATTGGTTTGTTGACACACTTCCTCTTTTTGTGGTAGATGTCGACGGAGTCTTTGGTGTACTTAGGATTCACTGATGGTGCTAGCCACCATACCCAAAACTTAGATTCGGTTGTTTGGGTCATCTATACACTAGAGGGTCATGTGGTGTCTTCAGGAGGTGTGTGTCTCCAACCATCATCAAACAATGTTGATGAATATAGCATCATGATTAAACTACTACATGATGCCATTTCGAATAGTATTTAATCTCTTGAAGTCTGCCTTGACTCACATCTAATTGTGTCACAATTAAATGGTTTGTACCATATCAAGGATCCTACTTTATTATGAAGGTTCTTATGGTAATATTTTTAGAACGACAATTTGACTACATAACATACATTCATATACCTAGTATTTACAATCATGTTGCCGATTCACATGCAAATTACGTTCTATATTGGCATTTGTCACATCATTAATGAAGCATGCACATTCCGTTCACATTTAAACATGCATGTGAATACATCAATCTGATCACTATAATTTTTTATTTATTTCTGAATATAGTTCAAAATGGTGTCACAGTACAAAATGTCATGATACAAAAACAAGGCTTCAAGCCACCAAAATATACGGTCAATACAAAAATTCTATCTAGGAATATATTCCTATGGGCCTGGGTGATGATAATGATAACAAACAACTGCATTGGCCAACCTCCAGAATAGTCTGACCCAAGGATAGGGTATCCCTACTACATGTCTCTACATAGCCTCAGGAAAGTCCTCGACTTGCACCATGGGTACCCTATGTGTCAACCTGTAGAAGTTTTCATGTGTTTTTTGGAGCATGCGCTTCGCATCTACATCGATCATATCATCCCCTCATCCCCTTCGACTAGTCAAGGGAATACATCTGAGCATCTTGAACCCAAATATGCACATACATTGTCAATGTCACCATTTGATACCACAAAAAGCATGTTTTTTATTTCCTTATATATCAAAAATAAAAAAAATCAAATAATTCATAAAACATTTGGGATTTTACCTATATTACCATATGCGACCGCTAGTGGTAGTGGAATGTCTGGGTCTTTGGGAAGTCTATCCCTGCATAGGGATAGTCATCCACGTCCATGATTTGTCATTGCCACTAGTGGTAGAAGTCTCGTGGGAAAGGACTGGGTGTTTGACCTCGTCCTAACCACCACATCGCCTCCACCCAATGGGTTTGGGATGGATCTCATAGACTATGTGGAGGAACCTCAAATCTAGGGATGAGGCCTGGTACCCTCTCAAAGAAGAAAGTGCTAAGTATGTTGGTGAACCCAAAGTTCTTTATCCTTTCCAACTTACAACCCATTAATTATTGTTTCATAGTGCTCAGCAATGATCTGCTCCAATCATACACTGTAGGTATCATACACTCTGCTGAATAAAACCTGAGAGGCTTGGAATCCTGATGAAGTGATGTCAAACCTGCTATCCTGGCTAGTACCCGAACTATCACCTTGAGACTAAGGCTCTGAATGGAGTTCATCAAAACCTGATTTCCGATATTCTATGTATCCATAAGTAAATATACGGCTATATACTCCTTGATGATGAGCCTTTCACCTACCCCACTCGATCACAAGTTTACTACCTCGCCTTAGCAAGAGATTCTGATAGTGAAGTATATTTCCTCCACTTCTAGTCTCAATGGCATACCAGCTAGTTGAAAATCCTTTGTGTCTAGGTCCCAGTAGTCAACAAACATCTGAAGAAGTATTGGTTGGGCCCTCAAACCCAAAATATTCTAAAACTTGCACAATCCACATCTTTTCAAAGCTTGTTGAGCAATTATGTCTCAATGGACTTCCCTATTGACATCCTCATGCTCACGCTCTCTCCATTCCAAAACCATCCTGCCAAAAACATCCATTTTTGTGAGAATTTTCCATTGAATTGACAATACTCGGCCCTATATGTAATTTTTCTTGGTAAAAGTAGCGTATGTACGTGGGAAGGATTTTCTTTTCCCATGTACATCAGGACCTATACATGACCCGATAGTGAGTGACCCATGTGGGTCAGGATACCCATTTCTGGTTGCTTTAACATTAAAAATCCACCATGAAAACTGAAATAAATGCATGGAATATATGAGGGATGAGAATAGGATCTACCTGGTCATGGTGGCTTCTGATTTTGTTTCTCCTAGATCCTAGAATTGGATTTTAAAGTTCGTATTCCAAATGGCTCCATATCCATTATTTGTGGTAAAAAAAAATGGTATGGTGAAAATGACAATTTTTAATATTTATCAAAAAACATTTTAAAATTTTACCCGCATAGTCTATAGTTTGGACTGTTATTAACTCTTTTGAGTTGTTTGGCCTAATATTGATGTGTAGGAGCTCCGTTTGGGTGCACTTTTGCCAAGGTTTTAACCCATTAGTGGCTGTAACAAGTATAACATTGAAATGGCATATAGGGTATGATCACTTTTCCGCGTGCATCATGCCTTAACCGATGACCATGTCACCTTAACTATAGGTATGAACCCACTTAGTAATGTTATAGAACCTTCACACTGCTACTAGAAGTGCCATTACATAAGTGGTATAGATTGCCTACTCATGAGTTCCCTAATTAGATCCCTCTTTGGTATTTGGTACCCATGTCGAGCATCCTCCCTTAGGTCTGGGAGTCCCTTTTAGTTTAATTTCTTGTACATTGGGTACATATAATCTATTTTTATACAACATTAAACCTTTTTCATTCAAAGTGAAATCTGTTTTCATATATTTAGATTCATTTTCTGTAACTTTTTGTCCTAAATTTTGATAATTTTTATCCATTTTTACTCCGTCTTCAAAATTATCGTCCAATTCTATTTTATAGCTGCTAACAACGGCTATAAGATTCATATTTTGATTTTCGCTTAAGGCACCAACCACCTTATTCTCTTTTCCTTTTATATGTTATATCTCAAAATTAAATTCGCTAAGGAAAGATAACCATCTTGCTTGCCTTGTGTTCATATTTTGTTGATCAAACAAGTATTTTAAACTTATGTTATCAGACATTAATAAAAATATTCTATTGATTAGATGATGGCGCCACATTTTCAAGGCGTGTATTACAACATCCAACTCTAAATCATAGGTAGCATAATTCTTTTCATGTATTTTCAACTTTCTTGATTCATATGCTATTAGATGACCTTCTTGTGTTAACACTCCACCTAGGCCCTCATTGCATGCATCAGTGCATACAACAAAGTGCTTAATTGGATCTTTTATTTTTAAGATAGGTGCATTGGTTAATAATTATTTTAAACTTTCAAAGCTTTCTTTACATTTTAAATCCCATACAAATATTTTTCCCTTTTTCTGTATGAACATTATGGGATTCACAATCCTCGAGAATCCTTCTATGATTTTCGATAGTAACCTATAATCCCCATGAACGATCGTGCATCTGATACATCCTTTGGAATAGGCCATTCCATTATTTCTCTTATTTTATCAAGATCCCTTGATATCACTTCCTTAGATATCACATGGCCTAAATATTGTATTTTATCTTTAAAGAATTCACATTTACTGAATTTAGTGTACAATTTGTGTTCTCTTAAAACTCGTAATATTATCTATAGATGTTCATAATGTTCTTTTCTTTTTTTTAATAAATTAGTGTGTCATTGATAAAGACACCTACTATTCTATCCAAATACTTACTTAAGACACTATGCATTAAACACATAAAATATGTCGGAACATTCGTTAGCCCAAATGGCATAACTACAAACTCATAATGCATGTAATGGGTTTTGAATGTAGTTTTAATTATATCTTCATCTTTAATTCTAACTTGATGCTATCCAGATCTTAGCTCTATTTTGGAGAATATCATTGCTCCACGTATCTGATCGAACATATCATCTATGCGGGGCAATGGATATATGTTTTTAATTGTCATCTTGTTTAACTGATAATAATCTATACATAAGTGTAAGGTACCATTTTTCTTTTTAACAATTAAGACAGGTGCTCCCCAAGAGGATACACTTGGTCTTATGTAATTTTTATCTATTAACTCCTGTAGTTGTAGTTTTAATTCATTAAGTTCTAAGATACCCATTCAATAAGTAGCCTTTGAATTGGGTACAACTCCAGGTACTAATTCAATAGTAAAATCCAATTCTCTTTTCGAAGGTAATCTTGGAATTTATTCTGGGAATACATCTGAAAATTCTTTTAAAATTGGTATACCATAAAATTTTAATTTATCTTCTTTATTCATGTGTTCATCATTCATTACATGTACAACAAAAACTTTGCAACCTTTACGTACAGACTTTTTCATTTGTAAAGCTAGAATCTTTTTAACAGAAACTTTCCTAGGTATTCCTTTCACTATAATTGTTTCTCCTTTTTCATCTAAGCATGTAAATTTTTTCTCAAAGCAATTTAAAACTACTCTATGTTTTTCCAGCCAGTCCATGCCTATTAAAACAACATATGATACTAGAGGTAATACATTTAATTTCACTTGAGTTTTGAATTGACTCATAAACATTTCACAGTATTCAACATAGATAACTACCTTTATCTTGGTTCCTGTAGCTAACTGATGTTCGGGTACACAGGGTACTCCTAAAAGACCGAACAGCTTGAGAAACCACTTCACACAAATAGATCACATATCAACACACCAATGTTTGTCACATGGTTAAAACCCTCGAGAGGGAAACAATCCACGGCCCTAGCCAAATAGCTAGTTGGAGCAATTAATTATGCAAAAGAAAAAAATTTCCATATGAGCTTCTCATAATTGATGAACTAGCCAAGGACATTCCATTCTCTTTAAATAGAGATCATGGACCAATCAGGTGTTAAGCCACAGATCAATGGTAGGTATGATCTAAGAAAAGCTTAATTGTTGGATCACTTTATGTCTAGAGCATATCGTGAGCGTCGGATTAGAATATTTACAAATTCATACTAATGCATACTAAAGAAACACACTTTTCCTGATGGATATATTACACAAGTTGATCTTAACTAACTCCTAAGTGTCTAAATATCCTAACATCCCCCCTTAAGAACAACTTGGGATATGACTGAAGGATTTACAAACATGACACTATTAGGAGAAGGAAGGAGGCATTAGAGCCTATCCCTCCTTAAGGACACATTCCTAAAATCCTAACATAGATCGAAGTTTAGAAAATTTCGCTTCTGTAAGAGACTTGGTGAAGATGTCTGCAACTTGATCATCTGTAGGGAAATAGAGCATTTCAAGAGCACGATCATGAACAATATTTCTGATGAAGTGCATGTGTAGCTCAATGTGTTTGCTGCGTTGATGTAGAACTAGATCGTTGGAAAGCTTGATGGCACTTTGATTGTCGCACCAAAGTGGAGTAGGCTAGTGCTGCTTGAATCCAAACTTTGAAAAGACATGTCGAAGCCATAAAGCTTCCTGACTGGCATTAACTGCAGCTCGATATTTTTCTTTTGCTGAAGAAAGAGCAAGAGCTTATTGTTTCTTATAAGCTCAAGTGACAGGTACAGATCCTAGAATGAAAACATAACCTGTAGTAGACTTTCGATCATCAGGATCATCGTCCCAATTTGAATCAGTGAAACCAACCAACAAAGGTGTCCCCCCTGTACTATAATGAATCCCAAACTAAATTGTACCTCGAATATATCGAAGTATTCTTTTTGCTGCTTTCCAGTAACTTTCATGAGGAGTTTGCATAAAATGGGCAACATGACCAATGACAAAGTAAAGGTCAGGATAGGAATGAGTCAAGTATAAAAGACTACCAACAAGCTGACGATACAAGGTGACATCGACTTCAGGGGAAGTACAAGTGGCAGAAATTTTGACTCCAGACTGGAAGGGAGAAGGGGATGGCTTAAAATCTTCCATGTGGAAGCAATGAAGTGGGTCACAAGCATACTTAGACTAGGAAAGAAAGATTCCTTCTTTGGTTTGCAAGACTTGGAGACCAAGAAAATAATGCAAATGTCCTAAGTCTGACATTTCAAAAATTTTCTTAAGACTGGATTTTGTTAGTTTTTCAACATTAAGCTAGCATTATTAGGATCTTTAACTAAGAGAATAACAAGTACAGTAATCAAACACAAGAGACAATGAACACCATGTTTTTCCTTGGGGAAACCATAAATGGATAAAACCCCACAACTTCCTCAGAGATAGAATCAACACCAAAATAATAAAAGCCCAAAATAGTAAGTGATCACCCGACAGCAGTAACCTTCCTCTTGTCTAGCCCCAGTGTCTTCTCCTTCCTCAACTATGTGCTACACTTGAGTGTGTATGAGTTGTGTGCTAAATAGAGAGTCCAGCTCTCTATTTATACTAATCCTGACATGACTAAAACCCTACTAGGGCCAACATCTACTAGGAGAGTCTAATAACCCTAATGCCCCGAAACTGCGGGGACTTTAACCCTTATACAATCGGAGGGTTACCCATAATGACTTGACATGACTTGTTTATATTACTGATCCTCCCGATCGGAACATTGGGGCATGAAAACATGACTCAATTACATTATAGATACATCCTGGAATAAACATCGGGTTACAATACATAAGATACATAAGATACATAGATGAATACATTCCGAAGTTACAAATACATCAACACTCCCTCTTAACTAGGAAGGCATTCTTTCGACATAATTTTCAGCACTGGTCTTCACCTCTATATCATCTCGTCATCTGCATCTTCAAGTATTATTAGTCTTCAATTCATCTTCATCTTCAAGTCGTCTTTGTATTCAATTCATCTTCATCTTTGGATCTGTATCATCACTGGATCTAGATCATCACTGGACATCATCACTGGATCTGGATCATCACTGGGCATCATCACTGGATCTGGATCATTACTCGATCTATATCATCATCACCGGATCTGGATCATTACTCGATTTGGATCATCACAGGACATCATCACTGGATCTGGATCATCACTTGATCTAGATCATCACGGGTGCTATCTCATGATTCTTCTCGTCACAGGAAGTTCTACAGAGCTAGCCCTTTTTCATGCTGGTTGTAGGCCTATCCTCCATGTAGGTCTTCTTCAGCACTTATATATGATCATGAGGGAACACATCCCAACAATCATATTAGAAAGTCCCAGCACTTACATCTGATTAACTAATGATCGAAGAAAGGCACATCACTTATATTTGATCACACATAATCGAAGAAAGGCACAACACTTATATCTGATCAACACATGATCGAAGAAAGGATTAGCACTTATATTTGATCAACACATGATCGAAGAAAGGAACTGCACTTACATCTGATAAACACATGATTGAAGAATGACTCAGCACTTATATCTGATCAACACATGATCGAAGAAAGGCTCTGCACTTACATTCGACACATACAAGGAACCAATCCATCTGCATGTTCGAAAAGGCGTGCACTCACATCTGATCCTTTGAGAACCAATCCTACCATCATATCAGAATGGCCCCCAGTCCTAGACTGAGCTACCTGGTAACTGACCAGGTGTCTCCATTTTGCTAGAGAATGGCAGTTGCCCTTACATCTGACCTGCTCGTCGGAATGGCCAACACTCACATCTGACATGGGAGGAACTTAATCCTTTAGCCATGATGGAATGGTTTAGCCCTTACATCTAATCAAGTGGGAACACATCCCTCTATCACATCAGAATGGCTTCTCAATCCTAGATTGATTTTTCCTGGTAATTGACCAGGTGCCTCCATGCCCAGAATGGAAGTTTCCCTTACATCTGTCCTACTCGACAGAATGGCCAGCACTCATATCTGACATGGAAGGAACCAATCCTCTCACCATGGTAGAATGGCTCATCCCTTACATCTAACCATGGAAGGAACCAATCCTCTCACCATGTCAAAATGGCTATGGATCTCATCACTTTCCCTTGGGGGATACCTCGATCTGGAGAACACCAAGCTTCTCCCTGAAGTACTCGAACTTTAGCCTAGCCAATGGCTTCGTCAATACATCAGCTATATGTTCCTCCATTGCAACATACTAGAGCTTCAATGCTCCCCTTTACACCATATCCCTGATATAGTGGTACTTGATCTTGATATGCTTTGACTTGTCATGGAACACTGGATTCTCTGACAACTTCATGCAACTCTGGTTGTCACAATGTATACAAGTAGCATTTAACTGGAGATCAAATAAATTAGACAGTAGCTTCCTCAGCCATACTGCCTCACAACTAGCTGAACAAGCTACGACATACTCTGCTTCAGCTATACTCAGTGCCACACATGATTGCTTCCTGCTAAACCAAGAGATCACACCTAATCCCATACTGAAGCAACACCCTAAAGTGCTCTTCCTATCGATGGCACTACCTGCCCAATCTGAATCAACATAACCCTCCAGGTTAATCTTCTGATTTGCATCATACTTGAGCCCATAATCAATTGTACCCTTCAGGTGCCTCAGAATATGCTTTGCAGTAATCAAGTGAACATGTCTCGGATCTATCAGGAACTGGCTCAAGGTGTTCACAGCAAAGCAAATATCTGGCCTCGTGTTCGTCAGGTACATCAAGGACCCAATCGTCTGATGATACATCATAGCATCAACTGACTCTGATGAAGCATCATTCAATAGCTTCAGGCTCAATGCCATAGGTGTGGACACAGCCTTGCAGTCCATCATCCCAAACCTCTTCAGGATCTCTACTGCATACTTCCCTTGTCCAAGGAAGATTCCATCTGCACTCTACCACACCTCCATACCTAGAAATTAATGCATCATCCCCAAGTCCTTCATTTTGAACTCAGCAGGAAGATTTCTCTTCGTATCAGCAATCAACCCATCCATACCTGTCACAAATATATCATCTACATATAGTAGAAGCATCACTGGGTTTCCATCTTCAACCTTGTAGTAAAGGTTGGAATCTGCTTTACTCTTGGTAAAGCCCAAATTGGATAGAAAGCTGTCAATTCTACCGTACCAGGTCCTAGGTGCCTATTTCAAACTATACAGGGATTTCTTCAATATGCATACATGAGACTCCCTATCATGTGTCTCAAAACTGAGTGGTTGTTCTACATACACTTCCTCTTCTACTACACCATTCAAGAAAGCAGTCTTGACATCCATCTGGTGTATCTTCCATTTCATCACTGCATCTAGAGAAAGTACTGATCTGATGGAAGTGTATCTCGATATAGGTGCAAAGGTTTCTTCATAATCTATTCCTTCTTTCTGAGAGAAACCCCGAGCCACAAATCTTGCCTTATACTTTTAAATGCTACCGTCTGCAGCATGCTTGATGTTGTAGATCCATTTAGAAGTTACAACTGAATTCCCTTCTGGTCTTGGGACAACATCCCAAACATCATTCTTAATGATCAATTGATACTCTTCGATCATAGCATCCTTCCATTCTTTTCGTTCTGCCGCTTCTTAATAACTGGAAGGTTCTTTATCAATGAAATCACATAGTAAAGCTACATACCCGGAGCAGGATCTGGTTCTCTTTCTTTCTCTGTGATTCTCTTCTAGAGATCTGTATCTTTCTGTACCTTGGATAATTTCTTGAACCCAAGCAGGTTTCCTCTTGTGAGGTTTCTTGTCCTGAGGTGGATCTACAGGTCTTTTTGGTTCTTCAAATTCTTGATCTTCTTCTTGAATTTCTTCATTCATGGTTGTATCATGAACTCTGGGAGCTTTTGCTTCTTCTTTCTGGATTTTTTGTAAGATGTCTCTTCATCAAATGTCACATCCCTGCTGATGTCAATCTTCTTGTATCCTGGGAAATATATTTTGTAAGCCTTTGAGCTTTCAAAGTATCCCACAAATATACCCTTCTTTCCTGAAGGATCTAATTTTGTTCTTTTCTCTTTTGGAATGTGTATGCACATAGGACAGCCGAATATTCTAAGATGGCTGACTTTTGGTTTCTTGCCAGAGAAGACTTCTTCAGGAGTCTTGTTCTTGAGTACTCTATGTGGAGTACGGTTCTGTACATACACCGTTGTTCTAGCATCTTCAGCCCAAAGATGCATAGGAAGATCTTGATCATGAAGCATAGCTATTGCAGCTTCCATGATAGTTATGTTCTTTCGTTCCGTAATCCCATTCTGTTCTGGATTATAAGGAGTGGACAACTCCCTCTTAATCCCTGATTCTTTACATAGCTCTTTGAATTCATTTGAAGTGAATTCTCTTCCATTATCCGATCGAAAAGTCTTGATCTTCTTTTTAGTGTGGTTCTCGATCAAGGCTTTGAACTCCTTGAATTTGCTGAATACTTCATATTTGTTCTTCATGAAGTAAACCCATGTCTTCCTAGAAAAATCATCAATAAAGGAAACATAATATGCCTACTCGCTTAGAGAGCTTGATGACATAGGATCGCATACATCGAAGTGGATGATTTCTAGGATTCCTTTGGCTTTGCTTTCGTTGCTAGGAAATGTCTTTTTTGTATTCTTTCCTTTCGCACATCCTTTGCAAACCCCATCAGGTTTTGCTTGGAATTCTAGAAGACCTTCAACAACTTTGCTTGCAATAGGTAGTGCTCTGTAATGAAAATGTGCAAGCCTTCTATGCCAAAGTTCACTTAACTCTATTGAGTCATGGACCAAGGATTTTTCTAGATGGCCCTTGAATTTGTACAAACCTCCTTCTTGTTCTCCAATCACCACCGCATCATCGATAGTATTTCCTCTTGACCACATGATGACTTGACCATCTATGAATGCATCCCTCATTCCTTTTGCATCCAATGCTGATATGGGGAGAAGGTTCTTCTTGAGTCCTGGAACAAACAATACTTCCTTCATTGTTAGAGACTTTCCAGAGTCTAGTTTATAGGAATATTTCCCACTACCTTTTATTGGATATTGGTAGTCATCACCTAGCTTCACCTTGTGAGGTGATTCATGTTCTGATAGTCTCACAAAGGATTCCTTGAATCCAGTCATATGTTTGGAAGCCCCACTGTCTATAATCCAAACATCACTTCCATGAGTAATTTTACATGTGAGAGCGGAGATCAAAACATATTCATCCTCGCTTGAAGAATCTTCACTTTCATATCTGGTTCTTTTCTTGGATGGTTCATCATCCTCTGCAGCATGAGCATGATGCCTTATTTTGTTCCCCTTCTTCTTATGAGAGTGAACCTTGTTCTTAAGACAGTCTTTTGCAAAGTTTCCTCTTTCATCACATGTATAACATCTCATTTTAGATGGGTCCCTTCTATTGTTATCTCTATGATGAGGATCCTTACCTTTGGAGTAATGAGATATTATTCTACCTTTCTTGGAGTGAACTATGAGAACTTGATATTCACTTCCCATCTTCTCTTTTTGAGCTCTATTCAAGCTTCTTCTTGAGAAAATTCTTCCCACAGTATGCTGAATTTGAATAACTTCTTTCTGGCACAGATCCTTTGAATGAAAGAGTCCCATGTCCTAGGGAGACCATTCAAGGTGGTCATCACAATTTCTGCATTCTCCAGTTATTCATCTACTACTTCTAATTGTTCCTTGATCTGAGAAACCCTTGTGAATTAAGACTAGATGGTCTCTGCATTCAGGATCTTCACATTCTTCAGTTGATTCCTCAGAGTCATCTTCTGGTTTATGTTCTTCTGTTCAAACAATTTGGTTAGGGAATCAAACATAGCTTTAGGTGTCTTGAGAGAGGACACCTGTGGGATAAGGTGATCCTTGATAGAATCAGCAATCATCCTCTTACCATTAATATTGGGCATCTCATTTGCTATGTCACCAACAATTGCTTGTTCGTATAGTGTATGCACATTGCTGAAATTATTCATGTTTGGACGGTCCTTCGCATAATGAGGTCCCTAACAATCCCTACATTTTATAGGTTCTCTTTGTTCATTATTTTTAACATGATTTTTAGGTATGTCTCTATTATTTGTTGTTGTAAAATTCTGATGTGTATTACTTTTAAAGTTTGTCCCTTGATAAGTATTCCTAGGATAGTTTCAGGAATTATTTCTGAAATTTCTTTTGAACTTAAATCTTTTTCTTCTTTGTTCAAAATTATTTGTTCTTTTAACCTTCCAATTAGGTACACATTCTCTTTTATTTCTTCTTTTTTCATAACATAAGTTAGCCTTCCTCATTGCTTCCTCAAGGGTTTTCAGATTGTCGTATTCAATTCTGTACTTGAAGCTAAAAGGTAAACAACTCAGAAACCTTTGTATCTTAGGTTTTTCATCGATGATATAAGGTACGTATCATAATAGGATTAAAAATTTACTACTTAGTTCCTTCATAACATTGAACCTAGCTTAATATCATAAAATTCCTTGCCCCTTTCTTCGTAATATTTTTCAGACAAAACTTTTCTTTTAAAGTATTTCTTAAAAGTCCTCCAAGTTACATACTTTAAACTAATGTTTTTCACTCTTTTTATATCCTTCCACCATATATCAACTTTTTCAGTTAATTTATAAATATCCATTTTAGATTTCAGTTTGTCTGAGTAATTATAGATTTGAAAATATTTTTTCATCTCAGACAACCATGCCTTAGCTTCTTGTCTTTTTTCCACCTCACCGTTAAACATTGGGGTTTTATCTTCTTAAACTCTCCTGAAATTTCTTCGTAAGGTTTATATTTTCTCTTTTTAGAGATGTTGTCACTATCACTAGTTTCACTGGAATATTTAGGTTTCCCTTTGTGTGACCTAAAATTAATTTGTGAGGAGAAATTACTTTCATTATTAGATCATTTTAACTTTTTTCCTTTATGCTTGTAATATATAGTTCCAGATTCAAATTCAAGTTATTTTCTTTTATTCTTTCCTTCATTATGTAATTTATCCAACTATACTTGATTTAATTCTTTGTGTGCTCTTAGGATTCTTTCATTATATTCCTTAACATTCCGCAGTTCAGCCTTCACGTTGTTTACAATTCGAAGTAATTCAAATGAGTTATCATTTATTTCCACATATAAATTATCTAGATTATTTTGTTCATTTTGATGTGATCCATCCTCGATAGATGCCTCTACTCCTTCCATTTCCTGCAAAATAAATATTTATATTTCTATACAGAAACAATTTTTAAACATAAGTTGGTATTTTGTTTTCCTATTTTTGTATTGAGTATGCAAGTTGAGCAAAACTTTATGCCTAGTGTTTGAAATCGTGCTCTGATACCACATGTAACAACTCAAAAATTCCATAATAAAAAAAAATTGTTACGTGGTATTTAGATCAATTTATGACCTAACCCGGCTTCACAAAGATTTTGAGAATTATAAATCCTACATCCCATTATCAACTTAGGACTTATCCTATAACACAATTATGTGGAATATGATACTTAATGTTAGGTGAAATAACTCCCGAATTCATTTATTCCATTGCAAAATCATTTATTTATACATTGCATATGTTGGTTGAGTTTCATCTTCCGAACAGCCTTTTCAGCTTCCTACATAACTATTCATTTTTCTTTATTTATTTACAAAATATAATCCTGATGGATTATATTCCAACAATCCCCCCCTTAATCTGAAGGGGTGTTAGTAAGTCCGAGCATGTTTCTGAATCTTTCAATTTTTTCTCATCCAAGTGCTTTGGTGAAGATGTCTACAACTTGATCATTTGTGGAACAATGTCGAAGATGGACTGTCTTGGCCTCTACATGATGTCGAATCAAATGATACTTTGTGTTGATGTGTTTGGTTCGATCATGGAATCTAGGATTCTTAGCCAGCTTGATTGCAGAAGTATTGTCGATCAATAATGGAGTGGAGTTCTCTTGTTTTTCTTGCAAATCTTCAAGTATCTTCCTGAGCCATACTATTTATTTCATTGCTTCAGCTGCAGCCACATATTCTGATTCTGTTGTTGAATCTTTCGGAACTAACTGTTTGTGTGATCTCCATGAGACAGCTACTGATCCAAGACTCATAGTGTATCCAGAAGTTGATACTCCTGTCTCCTTATCGCCATCAAAATATGAGTCTGAGTACCCAATAAGTTTGAAGTCATCCACCTTAGAGTACTTGAGTCCAATGTCTTGAGTCCCGTTCAAGTATCTTAGAACTATTTTTGCAGCTAACCAGTGTCCTTCACAAGGTTTATGCATGAAACTTGAAAGTATGCCAACAACATAAGAAATATCTGGTCTAGTTGTTGTAAGGTAGATAAGTCTTCCTACAAGTT
>LPNX010577885.1:86607-125921 GCA_001517045.1 Pseudotsuga menziesii
GATTTTTGAGCAAAGAAAAGTGATTCTCCAGAATGCATCTTCTGTGATTGAATCTTGCAACTAAAACAATAGGAGAAAAAGAAGAAAGAGTAAAGGTGCAGGTATAAGTCTCTGCCACCTTCCTCAAGCTTTACAACAATGTCAATGTCTCTGTTATAATACACTTCAATGTAGTCTATAGACGCTCTTTCACAAAGCAACATATATCATTCAATGGAGTCTCCAATATATCATATACACCAGCAACATGAATGAGAATGTTTACAGACTTCTCAAATTAAACTCCACACGTAAATCTAGGGAAAAAAATAAGTTTTATATATTCCCAACAAACAATTGCAGCACTGAATTCTCAGCTCTCAGCGTCCGCATCTCTCAGCGTTGATATTGAATTCAACCAAGAGAGGTCACTCACACATGGAATAATGAAATCAATGCTTATTCCAAGGCAGTCACCAACGCCGTAGCAGTCTTCACGTCATAAGTCATACATCAATAGTTAATCATTCATGGACACGTCTCAACAACAAACACGAACTCATACAAGAAGCATATACATGAAAATATTTTACTTCAAACTTCACGCAAATACCTAGGGTAAATTTAGGGTTTTTGTATTCCCAACGGTCACAAGTAATATCACACCAAAGTTTTACCTCCACGCTCTTGAATGGAGTCTTCCAAGTCACAGAGAGTCACGGATTTAACTCGCAGTGAGATGAGAGGTCACGGCTCCAACAATATTCCAATAAGATTTACTGACAAGCTTAACCAATGAGCTTCAACACAGGAATGTTAGGACTTCTCCATGTTACATCAGTATTCAATGCAGATCTATCGTAATCTTTACACAGTACTCAATGATACTCCAATTGCACTAGCATTCAACGTATCTGAGTTTATGCACTGGCAACAATAGTGAATGGTCTCACACACTCAACGCAACTCCAAGTGCACCAAGTTTCAATGGATTAGGGTTATGTGCCCACAATAACAGTGAATGGTCTCACACACTCGACGCAAATCCAATTGCACCAAGGTTCATTTGCAAGCATACATTATCGTGACGATAAATACAATAGAATGCATAGTTTCCTCGCCACTCTCCAAAGGAATTTATGAGACAGCGTAGTCACACAATCATGACTGTCACACACACTTGTTGAGAATGACGGGAATGCTGGGAAATGAGAGAACGCTTTATGTGGAAATGAGACCATGAAACAACCTTAGGGTTAGCTATATATCAAAATGACTGAGCAAAAATTCAATCGCTCTGGCAAAGAGCAGTGCGAAACATGCATGAAATTGGGGGATAATTAATAATGTAGTAACCAACAGACATTCATACCTCAAATTAGAACTGCTACAAAATAACGTACACACTTATGGCACTTAGGCTATAGGAGAAATGCACGCAAAGGCAGACTGACGGAGCAGGTAGCCTGAAATATAGTAGAGGGCATAACGGAGGTCTGGCAGGCAAACTGTCAATATTGACAAGCATACAGGTAGCATACCAAGACCGAAACGCAGTAGCAGGAGTTATGGCAGGTGGCTCTGATACCACTGTCAGGTGAAATAACTCCCAAATTCATTTATTCCATTGCAAAATCATTTATTTATACATTACATATGCTGGGTGAGTTTCATCTTCCGACCAGCCTTTTCAGCTTCCTACATAACTATTCATTTTCCTTTATTTATTTACAAAATATAATCCCGACGGATTATATTCCAACACTTAATAACTTGAATATGATAAATCCATTTATGATTCATATAATACTATACTAGTATACAGGTCTAAGTCTTATGAGAAAATTACTTGTTTTCAAAAGTTGATGTGTCATGCCTGCCTTGTCGAAAGTTACAGTTTGTGTGCTTATCTTGTATTTCCGTAAGGATGGGTTCGTCACGTTTTAACATTTTGAGCCCTCTTCTTACAAACCCTATTTTGATGCTAGTGTTACAAGGTTATGGGTCTTACTTAGCTTATGTAATTTAAGGAATTTCTTAACTTGTGTTATTGCTGTTGGAGACATTTACCACATTACACACTCATTTTGGTCAATTTGTCCTAGTTAAACCACTATCCTAAGTATTATTGACTTAATTAACATCAGAGGAGCACTAGATGACATCAACTAGATCACATCCATGCCTACCTCCAGTCAAGGAGGCTAAGTTAGCCTTCTCCTACATTCGGGGAGGCTAACTGGAGCACTCCGGGGCTGATCTGAGTGTCATTAATGCACCATATTTCTAATTGATGGTTACAATCAGCTAAGCAGAGTAGTGAAGGTACCTTCCTTCATTAAATTGATTATTTAATGATTATTTAATGAACTAGAGTCAACAAGGGCGCCTCCAACCACTTTTGATGTTCAGTTACACTTCAGTTAACCTCATCGGGGTTCATTGGAGTCATTGAAGTGCTACCACTTGATGGTTGGGTTGCTGTGACATGTGTCTGACCTAGTTTCAGTTAGAATCAGTCATTTATTGCACTGAGACTTCATTAGGGCTCAGTTGAGTCAATTAGGGTTTTGATCGGTCGTTAACTTGAGTGTTGACTGTGGCTTACATTCAGTGAAGCTAGACTCACTCATTCAATTCGAATGACCTCCTTGGGGATTCAAATTGCTTTGTCATTCATGCTTGCAGCATGATCATTGTATTGTATTACTCATTCTTTATGTGAATATACAGAGCGGCTACTCATTTTGTAGCACTATTACACCATTTTCATGCCTTATTGTTATTAATCTCTTATGAGACTGTGTTTTTGTCCCTAGATTACTGTGACAAATTAATATGGTATTAGAGCTCATGGTGGGATGAAGCTCAATCTCTCAAAAACAAGCTTTTTGACAGATTTTTGCATGAAAATTGAGCAATAGCTCAAAAATCCAACACTGAACCAGAAGCTAAGGCTTACCACTTAATACCCCAAGTAAAGAACTTGTTGATCAAGCTTGCTTTATTGACTATGCTGGGAGTGATGACAGTCTAAAATGTGTAGGCTGTCTGAACTTACATTTCCCTTTCTGTTGTGATTTTCAGGTTTTCTACAGGTGAAGCATTCACTCCAGTAGATTCAGATGGCCTCCTTAGTAGATATTTTGACTCCATTCAATTTCCACTCATGGAAAGGAGACATGGAGATCCAACTACACTCCAGAGGAATCTATAGAGTCACCATGGACACTGAAGAAGAGCCTGGTTCTGCAATAGACAAATCAAGATTCTTGAACAAGAAGGATGAAGCATTCGGCTTCTTATGCCTCTCAGTTTCTCGGGATCTTCTTTTCCATCTTTCGGGATTGAATACTCCAAAAGAAATTTGGGACAAATTGGAATCCCTGTATGGAAATCAAGATGATTTGAGATTTTACCCGCTCGAAAATGAATTGATGTCTCTCCAGCCCTCCAATTTTGAGACCTTGAATGACTTTTTCACAAAGTTCAAGCACATTGTCTTACTATTGAAGCAATGCAAAGTGGAGAAAGAGGATGATCAGCTCATCCTTGTCATACTCTCCAAACATGGAGCTTATTATTCAGTTTTTGTCTCTACATTCCGTGTGGGTAAGCTCACAAACCTGGCATGGAAGATGCCTACACTCAATGCCTTCATTGAGTCCCTAACAAGTGAACATGATAAGCTTGTCTAGATGGGGATCGTTAGATCCTCTCGTGATCAAGACCTCCATGTCTTGGGGCCCAAAGATTTGAAGGGTAAATGAAAGCAGTAGAAGAACCCAAAAACTAAATTTGAAGCTCCTAAGCCTAAAGTTGAAAACTAGCAGCATGATGAGTCTTCCGGATCAAGGAAGAACAAAGAAAAAGGGCATCATGGAAAGGAAAAATTCAAGTGTTCATACTGCAGGAAGGGCTTCCACCCTGAACATTCCTGCATGAATAAGAAGCTTGATGAAGCTACCTCTCTCCTTGAGAGAAATCACATCAATCTTCTAGAAATCTTTCGGAGGAGAGATCAGCAAGATCGGGAACCATAGCATGAAAAAGGTCATGCCCTCATGGCAAGCGCTTCGAAGTCCAAAGCACTCTTGATTGATTCTAGAGATTTGAACCACATGATGTCTAAAAGAGTCTCCTTTTCATCCTTGGAGACCGAAAAATCCATCCCCATCCACATGGGAGATGACTCCACCATCATTTCAAAAGGACAAGGTATGGTTGATCTTGAGAATGGCTATTTTTCAAATGTTTTGTATGTAGCGTCTCTGCCATCAAATCTCCTTGTGTCTATCAGATGACACATATAGGAGTTTCTAAGAGAGTTTCTTTCAACCCAAATGAAGTTGAGATAACAAAACTTGCATCCAGGAAACTCATTGCTAAAGGCCTTGCAAACCAGCATGCAAAAGCCTATGAGTTCTCCCAATTTGTGGCGGATGCAAAGCCCACCGTTCTGCTAACTCATGGAAATGAAGTTAGTAGGATGTGGCATGAAATGTTTGGCCATATTAATTTCAAATATTTGCAGCAATTACAGAAAAAATCCATGGTTGAAGGCTTCCCGTTCATTAAGGCAACCACTGGAAATTGCAAGGGCTGTGTGGTTGGAAAACACGCTGAGCACAAGTTCGATCGAGGGAAGGAAAACCGAAATACATGCATATTTGGGCTGATACATTTTGATATCAGTGGTCCGATGCCTGTCACATCCATGAATGGATCAAGGTATCTTATGAATTTTATTGATGATTTTTCAAGGTACACATGGGTCTTGTTTCTTAAAAATAAGTCTGAAGTATGTGAACAATTTTCTGAATTGAAGGCCTTGATCGAGAATGCCTATGGGCTTAAGAACAAGATCTTGATATATGATAATGGAAGGGAGTATGTTAGTAATTATTTGCTGCACATATTCTCCCAAATTGGTATTTAGGTCCAACATTCAATTCCCTACACTCCCCAGCAGAACGGAGTAGCGGAAAGGAAGAATCGGTCTCTCAACGAGATGACCATATGGATGTTGGAATCAAAGAAGTTGGCTGCAAATTTGTGGGATGAAGCCATGCATGCTATAGAATACATTCAAAATAGGGTGCCATACTCATACTTTAAAGGGAATACCCCTTCAAAGCATACTTCGGACACAAGCCGAATGTGTCGAACCTGCGGGTGTTTAGGTCCACTACATGGGCTCGGATTCCACTTGATAAAAGAAGGGCTTTGCAACCGCAAAGCATAGAATGTCTATTTATTGGGTATCCTAATGAATCAAAAGGTTTCAAGCTATTGGATATCAAAACAAAACAGATCATCATCGAGAGAAGTGTCAAGTTCGATGAGCCTCTTCAAGAGGTAGAACTAGTGAAGGAGAAAACTGTTGAATTTCCTTCCTATTCTACTGAATATTTGGATGATGAAATTCGGGTTGATGACTCTAATTTGGATCCTATGATTTCTAATATCAGTGTGAAGCAAACATGAGATGCTAAAACAGATCCTGAAGTACAAAATCATCTTCCCACATGGGCCCGAGAGACACTCTCCTCCGTAGGAGATAACATTGGAAATCTGGATGATCCAAGGAGAACTCAGTCTGATTTCCAAAGAGCAGGTATTGCGCTCTCTTGTCATGATAATTTTCTATCCAAAAATTATTATTTGATGATTATTGCAGACCCAAAATCCTACTACCATTCTCGGAAGTATCCGAGATGGCAAGTTTCCATGGATGAAGAGATGAATTCTCTTCAGAAAAACACTACTTGGGAGCTAGTTTCTCTTCCTCCGGGAAGGAAATTGGTTCAATGAAAGTGGTTGTTTTGGAAAAATGTTGCTGCTGATGGAAGAATCTAAAAATATAAGGCAATTCTGGTGGCAAAATGTTTCTCTCAGGTCCAAGGTGTGGACTACCATGAGACCTTTGCACCGGTTGCAAAAATAGACTCCATCTGCCTAGTTTTGGCAATTTCGGCATCCAAGCACTGGGAAGTGCATCATATGGATGTTAAGTAATCCTTTCTACATGGAGATATTCATGAGGAGATATACATGAATCATCCTAAGGTCTACATCACCAATCCATCTTTGGTTTGCAAGCTAAAGAAGTCATTATACGGGTTAAAACAGGCCCCAAGAGAGTGGTATTCCAAGATGGATGCTTTTCTTCTCTCGCAAAACTTCCAAAGGTGTAGATCAGATACAAATATGTATATACAGTAGTTTTATGTTCATTTGATTATTATTTTTTTATATTTTGATGACTTACTGATCACAGGTAGCAAAGTTGCTTCCATTTCAGCCATCAAAACTGCTCTCCACAATGCCTTTGAAATGAGTGATTTAGGGCTCCTAAAACAATTTTTGGGGCTCAAAATTGAGCAAAATTCTGATGGGATAATTGTCACTCAGTCCAAATAAATATCAGACCTGTTATTCAATTTTAACATGGCTGAATGTAGGCCTGCACCATTCCCTCTCCTTTCAGGGATCAACCTTGAAGAAGGAAAAATCACACCTCCCATGGACTGCACTATCTATCGACAGCTGATTGGTAGCTTGTTGTACTCGAAAAATTCTTGGCCTGATATCTGTTATGCCATGAATGCTGTATCAAGATACGACATTTAGTATATTCATGGAACCAAGACCTATGGCATTCACTATGTTGCAAACTCCGAGCTAGAGCTGGTTGGATACACAGATTCCAATTGGGCGGGTGCTTCTATTGATCAAAAGTCTACTTCTGAATATGTATTCATGTTTGGTGGTGGCCCCATTTTATTGTCTAGCAAAAATAATGCTTCCATAGCATTATCTTCAGCAGAGGCTGAGTATCGAGGAGCGGTGAATGCTTGCATCCAAGCAATTTGGTTGGAAGGAATTCTTTTAGAGTTTGATCTTGGTAGTACTTTCTCCACTGTCCTCCTTTGTGACACTCAAAATGCTATTAATATTTCCATAGATCCAGTTAATAGGCATAGGACCAAGCATGTAGAGATCCACATGCATTATATCATGGAGCTAGTGCATGACAGGACCATTATTCTACAATACTACCCAACTGATGAGCAGATTGCAAACATCTTTACCAAGAGATTTTCAAAAAAGAATTTCACTTACCTCCGTTCACTGTTGGGGGTGAGTTCATCAGGGTGATTCAAACTACTTTCAATGTTCATCTCGAGGGGGGGGGGGTTTCCCACTGCATTTTCCCTCTTTTCCTCACTTAGTTTGTTTTTTAGCATTGTTTCAATTGCAGCATTGTACAGGGTGACCTATGGCCTTAGTTGCTGGGGCCCTAGAATTTTTATTCATTTTATGTTTTCTACTCCTCTTGAGTATATCTTAAGGGGGGGTGTTGGAGACATTTACCACCTTACACACTCATTTTGGACAATTTGGCCTAGTTAAACCACTATCCTAAGTATCATTGAATTAATTAACATCAGAGGAGCAATAGATGACATCAGCTAGATCACATCCACGCCTACCTTCAGTCAAGGAGGCTAACTTAACCTTCTCTTACATTCGGGGAGGCTAACTGGAGCACTCCGGGGGTGATCTAAGTGTCATTGATGCACCATATTGCTAATTGATGGTTACAATCAGTTAAACAGAGCAGTGAAGGTGCTTTCCTTCATTAAATTGATTGTTTAATGATTATTTAATGAACTGGAGTAAACAAGGGCACCTCCAACCACTTCTGATGTTCAGTTACACTTCAGTTAACCTCATCGGGGTTCATTGGAGTCATTGAAGCACTACCACTTTATGGTTAAGTTGTTGTGACATGTGTCTAACCTAATTTCAGTTAGGCTTAGTCATTTATTGCACTCTAAGTTCAGTTAGGGCTCAGTTGAGTCAATTAGGGTTTTGATCGGTGGTTAACTTGAGTGTTGACTGTGGCTTACATTCAGTGAAGCTAGACTCACTCATTTGATTCGAATGACCTCCTTGGGGATTCAAATTGCATTCTCATTCATGCTTGCAGCATGATCATTGTATTGTATTACTCATTCTTTATGTGAATATACAGAGCGGCTACTCATTTTGTAGTACTATTACACCATTTTCATTCCTTATTGTTATTGATCTCTTATGAGACTGTGTTTTAGTCCCTAGATTACTATGACAGATTAATAGACACATAATCAACATAAATGGAGACCCTCAGATTCTACATCTAATCATATATATACAAATATTTGATCTCAGATTACACTACCCACTTGCATGAATGATTTGGAATTTAGGGGAAAGGAAAATATATATAGAATATTGGAAAGAATATGTGTTCAGATTGGACTTACATCCTTAGCTCGAGCTACAAATTTTGTGCTCAATTCACAAAAGGTTGAAGTTCAAGTAGGTTATGAAGAAGTACATTCTACCAACATGTCACATTCTACCAATTCAAAGGCCAAAGAAGATAGATATTGATGAAGATGGTATCCTAGGCTTTGGAGATACTGAATGTTAAATAGATTCATAAGAGTTGATGTAGGAATAAAAGAATAAAATGTATTAGTTGCATGTTATGATATTCAGTTCAAAGAAAGCGATAAAAGTGTAAGAAGTAGGATCCAAAAACAACCACCAAAAGAAGAAAAAGAGAGGAAAGAGATGAAGCATGTAATCCAGAAACATATTTACCATTAAAAATAATTTTCAAGGAAGAACAAAAGCATAAAAAGTGAAAGAAATTAACATGAAAGAGCAGAAAACTCACAAAAAAGAGAATGGTATACAATAGCAATAATCTATTCTTAGTAAAAAATAGGTGGGGTAGCAAAGGTAACAACAAAGAGAAAGATGTAGGAAAAAATAATGGACTCATAATGAAGGAAGGAATAGGATGAGTCATGACATAAAGAGCATGTAAGAGTGTAGGAGAACAAAAGGAAATCAGAGATATTGTGTAAAATATTCAATAAGCAGATAAAATGCTAAACAATTTGCAAGCCAAAGGAAAGATATCAAATATGGAATGGCACAAAAGTGGATGGACCAACAACAACAAAAGGACAACATTGATTGAGGGATTGTCAAAAGTTTGCATGAGGTGAAAATTCAAAAAATAAGATTATTGATGGCAGAAGAATATGCTCGGTTTGGGGTAAATACAATCTAACAGGTTACACTCTTTTCTCTATTTGAAACACATTGAAACCAAAAAAGGGTATTACCAAAAAATATGACTCAAAAAAATCACAAATTACAAAACCTCATCTATGAACAAGCCTAGATTCATTCATAGTTAAATTGAAGGCATTAATATAAGTTGTGACAAGTCCACAAAAGAAAGCAAGAATACAACTTACATAAATTGTGCAGTGCAAGAATGGACGAGTGCAAGCAAAAATAAACAACTCTATAACCAAAAAGTTAAAATCGCCATCTAAAAAGTATCTAAGATGCCATATTTTATTTGAAACATGGTACATAATATTCTTCCAACCTTTCCATCTTCGTTTATTTGAGAGCGAAATATCCACTTGGGATGTTCTGATTCTATCCAACAGAGAATATCTTCAGATTGATTGGTACCCAAGAAATGATAAAATAGTTGATGATCAAGATTGATATTGGTTTCTGTTCCTGCAGCCAACCCTTCTCCTTCTCTGTTAGGGAAAAAACACGTGAATGTTAGGAAAATAAATAAGCAACTGTGATGAAGTACGTAAGTACATAGAAGAAAGTAAACAAGAAACTATGATAAAGAATAATTAACATGACAATCTAAAATATCATACGCACTTGGGATCTGGATAGCGGCAGTAAAAGAAACCTTGTTGTCATGAATCCAAGTAATTGATGAAAATTTCACCTATTAACAATTGTAAAAACCTAACATGAGAAATACAAATTTAAAAAAAACTCTATATATTCAAAAAAGAAAATTTCAAGAAACTTACAAGCACATAATATATAGAAGTTGGGCCAATGAAACATCAAGTGTTAAAAAAAGTCTTTGTATCCCATTTTCTGTCTCCTAGAAGTTTATTGACAAATTGTTGATTCCAATATTGAAGTGGTAAAATTTGTGCCACCCATAATAGAAACTTGGCTTTGAAAGAAATTCCCATGTGCAATGCAACCCTAAGAATACATGAGACACATATTATAACTTATCAGATGTTTTGTCTTCTAGAACTTTTGTTGGTATCAGCATGGACATATTATTTAAATTTATTTGTTGGTTAAGTCCTTTCAAATGCCTACTCATGGAATGATTGATACATGTTTAATAAGTGGTCAGAAAACTTACCCATGAAAGATAATCAAGATTTGTACTCTTATCTGCCACCCGGATAACATTGATATTCACCCAGTCACTACCATTGTTTCTTAAGCCAACTGCCAAGAATTCGACATTTTCATTCACAACATAAATATTTAATGCCATTGATCCCTATTCACTTAGCTTGTTAGGGTCAAGTAAGACCTCTTCTTCTGCTTCCATATTTTTCTGAATATCATAAATTTAGAAAACATAAATCAAATTATATTTTACATTCCCACCCAACACGCAAAAAGGAAGAAGAAGAAATAAAGAAACAAAGGAAGAACATCCTCAACCAAATTATTAACAAATAAATAAAATGTGTTGAGGAAACAAATCAAATTTTCACAAATCAACTTCAATTTTCACAAAGAAGTTGATGATAATCCTTTAAATAATTCCTTTGCAAAATACACCGATCAAGCTCTTCTTGGAATTTTGAAGTATACCTGGACATACAGGACACTTTGCGCTTGGAACCCAAAATTAAACAAATAGAAGTACTTATCACCATGTTTGGATAGACGACCATATCTAGGATGGTTCAAAACAGTTGTGATGCGCTCTCTCACTTTCTCTCTTGTCTCACAAGTATGTAGTACAGATTCAATTAAGGATGCTTGTTTCTCAACAAAATACTTCACCTCCTTCGCATCAGGGTCTTCAATCCTAGCAAAAAAAATAATTGATATTTATAAGAACCTCAAATAAGACAAGGTTTCTCAGCATCTTCCATTCTTCAAAAGGAAACTATTTAATCTATAGTAATCTCTAATGTTCCATTTTTAAAAAATTGTATTGGTTTACCAACAGAGCATTGGTTCAGAGTCTTCCATGCTGTGGTTCTATGTTACCAGAAACAAAGAAACAAGAAACAGATTGAGAAACATAAATTAAGAAATGGAGTCTAGAGGTTTCATATACTTAAATACAAGAAATGAAGAGACAAAAAAAATAGCATCACTAGATAAGAGGAAACATACCTTTCATATTAGTACATAAATATGCACATTAAAAAAATTAGATGAACAAGAAAAATAGTATTTGAAAGCCATTCAACATCTAGTAGTTGAGGTAAACATTTAAAATATAAAAGATCTAGTAAATTTTCGTGTTGTAGACATTGGGCTCAAGTCTCAGCACAAGCATGAGAGAAGTCTATATTTTCAATTAAGGTAATGAGTGATGTGCAAAATTTTAAAAGCGCTACATCAATCGAAGCGTCCAAAGCACACTAAAAATATTTTCAAAGATTATGGTTATGGTAGTATGGTGAACGGTCATAACCAATAGTAAAGCCTTAATTCAACCTGTAGCTTAACATGGGAACCTGTAACATGACTTGAAGAAATCCAGGCTCATAGAAATCACAGTCCAAGATACATTCCGGTAGCCACAAATTGAGTAGAAGAGGATACACTACAGGTCATGAGGTCGTTTCCTATTGGAATTTCTTCTGATCTGGAATAAGGATGTGATCAGCCAGATATCAAATATAGGTCCTTTTCTGAGGAAGTTGTTCCCATATTGAGTCATCCGATTGATGAAAGGGCTACACATATTAGGTTCCATAATGTATCAAAGTTGATAAAAAACCATTTTGAGTCTCCACACATACAGTAATAATTGTTATGGATTGCATAGTAAACCAAGCATCTAAAGAAAAATCATCAAAGGATAGTAGAACCTCAAATAAAATGTCTTAGAGAAAGTAGATGATTCTCATCCAGATGAGAAATTGTTTAATTGCAGGAGCAGAAATTAGTGTATGACAATGGAACTATTGTATACTAGATTCTATATTTGGTCATCTAAGATAATTTCCCTCAAATTACTTCTATAACTATCAGTCACCACTAATCCCATTCATTGTAACTTACACATTTATAACTCTATGAATGGTAAGAAAATATCCATAAAAACATAAAAGTACATTAGAATAAACAGAAAAGACAATGGCGATTTTATACCACAAAGTTCAAGAATTGGTCTATATGAAGAACAATAGATGACTCAGCTTGTACATCAGAAACACTTGCTGGATGTGATAGAGAATCATGTGGGTCCACCATTCCTAGTGCCAAAGGCTTGTCTCACAAATTAACTGTTGGATCTACCCCAACTTGTTCCAAATGTATCTCTAGATCTAGATAAAATGTATTATATGGAACCACCTAAAATTTACTAATGACAAGTTATCATCGAGTAGTACAAAAAACCATTTCAAAATTGTCCAACTCTATGTTAGACTTGGAATCTTCAAATTATTCAACATGAAATCTTAACTTACATTTTCTTGGAATCCCATAATTGTCTATTTTAACTTTTCCCACACATGATCAAAAATATGAATCCAAAAGAGCAAGAAGATGATATAAATAATAATTAAATATACAACATTATAAAAGATAAGAAAGTCAAGGTCTTTAAATATGGATAAAGAAGGAAATACCTCCAAGGTCAATAAACATCAGTAGCTGGCAGTTTCTTGCTGGCTACGAAGTCAGATTCAAATGCATGTATACCTCACACTATGAACCATGTGTGATATTTATAGCCAATATTTTAATATAAAGATAAAATCATAATTACTCTCCTATGCAACAAGTATAAAAACAAACAAAGAATGATGAAGAGATTGCCTCTCTAAAAGACAACAAAAATGAAAGTACAATTGAGAAACTTTAAAAAACCAGTTAAGGATTAAGATAATGTAGGTCCACCCCCATGCTAGTTTAACACAATAAACTACAATAGATGAGTTAAGAACTGATGGATACATGGTGGGCACATCAATCGTATTGCTTAATTGAAAAAGTGCAAAAAATCTACAAAAATCCTAGTTCAAAAGAATTTTGATAGGGGAATCTGTTAAAAGACATTTTAATTGGAACTGTTAGAATAGAACATGAAGCAGCTGCAGAGTTCCCAACCCATATGCTTCCCTATAGTAGTTGGAAGCCTAAAGAAAGTGCACTGCTGCATGAGTATTTATCCGGGGAAATTGACAGCCATGAAGGCCATCCTGTCTACAACCACAAAACAAAATGAAAACTCAAAATCCCAGTTCGAAACCATATTTGGTGAATTTGACAAAAAATAGTATTGCATCTACATCGAAGCCACAAAGCACATTCTTCTATGTCAATGGGAGAGAGAATTTGGTGCTGTTATCACTATTCTTAAATATCATCTGAACGGATTGGAGTCCTCCCCCTCTAATGTTAGGGGCCTCCTTCCTTGATTAGAAAGTCATGTGAACAAGGGATAGTTTACTCCCATGAGGATACCAAAACCACTAGCCAAGAAGACACTATCACCAGGTCAAAATGATTTTAGATTTCACTTATCTATGATTTGTTTTTGCTTACAACTATTAGGACAATTTATCTGTATATATCCTAGATTCTCTCATTATAGATATATATGGACATGGAATGTAATGCCACTGTTGGGGAAGCTGCGTAACCACCTAGAACATCTAGAGTAATGCTTAAGCTTAAGTTTGAACTGTCACTTGTATAGCAGAATGTTATCAATTGAAAATACTAAATACTAACCTTCTTGGCTTGATTTTATCATATTAACCACTAATGCAGAGAAAAAACCTAACAACGCCATAAATAACAACAAAAAGAACTTTTAGAACACAAAGATGAGGTTAGCAGAGCTTGATACGAAAGCATTCACCAATTCTGGATCGATCAGGAACCATCTTAAACCATCTCTTAAGCAAAATGCAAGCTTGGGATATAATAGAGCCACAGAAAAATAATTGAAGGACTTCACGAAAAAAAATTACACCTTCAAATCCTGATTTGTAGACTCTAAACCCGACTTGATAAATTTAATAAGATCGATTCGAAATCGTTTGGATCTGACTCTTTCTAGTACAAGAGAACGGATCTTACTGTATTACAAATGGCCGATCTGTATAGAAGAGGATATGCTACAGTTCATGAGGTCGTTTCCTATTGGAATTTCTTGTGGTCTGGAATAAGGATGTGATCAACCAAATATTAAATATAGGTCCTTTTTTTGAGGAAGCTCTTCCCATATTGAGTCATCCGACTGATGAAAGGGCTACACATATGGGGTTCCATAATGTATCAAATTTAATAAAGAATGCTTTTGAATCTCCACACATACTGTAATAATTAGTATGGATTGCATAGTAAACCAAGCATCTAAAGAAAAATCATAAAAGGATAGTAGAACCTCAAAGAAAATGTCTTAGAAAAAGTAGATGATTTTGATAAACATGAGCAATTGTTTAATTGCAGGAGCAGAAATCAGTGTACGAAAATGGAACACTGTATACTAGATTCTATAATTGGCCATCTGGGAGAATTGCCCTAAAATTAATTCTGTAGCTGTTAGTCACCACTAATCCCATTCATTGTACCTTACACATGTATAAACTCTTAGAATGGTAAGAAAATATCCATAAAAATAGAAAAGTACATTAGAATAAACAAAAAAGACAATGGTGAGTTTATACCACAAAGTTCAATAATTGGTCTATATGAAGAACAGTAGCTGATTCATCTTGTACATTAGAAACACCTGCTGGATGTGATAGAGAATCATGTGGGTCCACCGTTCCTAGTGCCAAAGGCTTGTCCCAAAAATTAACTATTGGATTTACCTAAACTTGTTCCAAATGCATCTCTAGATCCAGATAAAATGTATTATATGGCGCCACCTAAAATTTACTAATGATAAGTTATAATCAAGTAGTACCAAAAACCATTTCAAAATTGTCCAACTCTATGTTAGACTTGAAATATTCAAATTATTCAACATGAAATCTTAACTTACATTTTCTTGGAATCCCATACTTGGCTATTTTAATTTTTCCCATACAAAAGCCTAATTCACCAATTCTGGATCGACCAGGAATCGTCTTAAACCATCTCTTAAGCAAAATGCAAGTTTGGGATATAATAGAGCCACGAAAAAAAGAATTGAAGGACCTCAAAAAAAAAAACTTATGCCTTCAAAGCCTGATCTATAAACTCTAAACCTGAATTCATAAATTTAATAAGATAGATTTAAAACCGTTTGGATCCGACTCTTTATAGTACAAGATGATGGATCTTACTGTATTACAAATGGCCAATCTGCGCATCAAACAGGTGAGAGGAAACTATGAAGAGTAGGATTTATCGGTCGACAAGGACTTGGACTCTCGAAAACCAAACTTAAAGTTCAATGCTTGGACTAAGATTGAGCCCAGGTTAGAAGGCTCTGTAATGTTCTTCACAATATAATTACCTTTAGCACTACTTGTGTATTGGTCTGTTAATGTTTATACTTACAGAATGTCCCATATTTTGGCTCTAAAGTTCTTTGTTCAGTACAATTCAAGTTACCCCCCTAGTATCTTCTGCAAATATCCCTTACATGTTGCAAACACATAAAAATAGACAACAAATCATTTCCAGTTAATGCTCATTGATGCCTGTCCCTCCTCTGACACACAATAATGAGCACTAATTTCATATTTATGACTACATAAGAATCGCAACACTTAACTCTGTCCAGTGTACTTGAACAAGAAGTATCAAGCTATTCATAATGAAAGTTCAGTGATGCATGTTATTGACTATATATGTACTATTAAATGGGAAAGGTTTGAAGTCATCACTCCTTGCACACAACCTATAGATTTTCAGGCAGTTACTCTTCATTAACCAGTTGTGAGAAGTACTTTAAGTCTCCCACCGGTTTGTGTTACCAGATTAATGGCATAGGACTAAGTCAAAACACTGTTCATTACAAGTATAGCCAATTTAAGTTCTAAAAACATGGAAACCACTTTGAATTCAGTTCTAAAATATAGGGTACAGGAAAAAAAAGAAGAGTGCAACCATGATTCTTTCAAATAACTTCTTCTACAAATACTGTACATTCCATATACAACCCTGGTGTGCATATTAGATTACAAGTTTGGCCCACTACCAATGACAGTCTTAACATCTTTCTACAGCAGCCAAAGTGGAAAAGATAGAGGCAAGCATATCAAATTTTATAATAAATAAATGGATAAAGAACTTATCTTTGTTTTATTCAAATGTGTTCCATCACAGCTGGCTGTGGGGGACTGATTTCCTCCCTACCATAGGATGTTCTTCCTTAGTACACCCTCCCCTTGCTGGATATTAGGTCACCAATGAGAAGAAGGAATGTCAAAACTATCAAACCACTAAATCCTTTTCCAGAAATCAAACAAGATGCACAAGATGTCATTGCTGGGAATTTTACTTATTCTTTCAACTACGCCAGCCCCTGGTACACTCCACCTTGCTCCACTCAACACAAGAAGCCATTGGTTTTTTGTTACACAATCCCTCAAACATACCCTTCCCTTTGTGTTCTTTAGTATGGTCAAGGTGTGCCCAAGCAGTTTCCTGCTACAGGTTTCTTTCCAGCAATATGTCACCTCTGGAATGATATTTTATAACTATATAAACAACAAAGTAGTTCAGCAATTCTCCGAGATCTTAAATTGTGGCTTGAATTCCCTCTAATGGTGTCTACTATCTCTCAAGATTACTCTTTCAACCCTCCATGGTTCAGCTATCAGGTGGGGTGAGTTTTTCCATCTTTAAACCCCTCTTTCATTTATAAACCTCTTTTTTTTTTCTAAACTTCCTTTTCCCATTAAATTTTATTTGAATTGATGAGCATATGAAAGATGCTAAGGAAGTTTCTTCCACTTTTTCTTGGTTCTATCTATAAAAATAGGTGATAGACACTTTTACCCCAAAACTTCTAAATTTCAACTCACTTTTCTTTATCTCTATCATGTAAATTTGCATTAATCTTTATTTTATAAGGTTTTCATAGCCCATGAATATCCTTTCCCATTCAGTTTTGAAACTTTCTATTGTTCTTAGTTACAACTAGTCATGTTATAAGTATTTGTTTTTCAAACAAAATCACCATGGTATGTCTATCTCATAGTCAAATAAAAAAATATTGAAACGTATTTACAATATATACAAAATTCAAAATAAAATTTTCTGTAGAATCAAAATTGGGGTATTATAAAATATGGAGGTAGAGTTATTTCATTGGAATGTAAAAATATAAGACAATTCCTTGATTATCCATGTTTCTGGTCTTCAAACTCATTTGCTAGCTACTGTAAAAAGAAGTTGACATGCACTTGTTCTGTTCTAGTTGTTGATAATGGCAATGTTGTATTTGAAAAAGTTGGAGCACAATATCCCACAGGTAGGATATGCATAACAACAAGCTAATTCCTTTTGTGGGTATATTTTGTTTCTTGATACAAGTGCACATCTATTCACAAGAAACACATACACGACAACATCCTAATCACCTCTCTGCAAAGTAGATATTCATTGTTGGTGTTGGGGCTTATGTTTTATGATCCATGGGGTGCAGGAACTAGGAACCACTGGCTCCATGCTAGGGACACTAAGTTCTTTACACAATTCATCTCGAGGCATATTCCCAAATGATGAACCTTGCTCCACCGCAGAAAGTCCTGATGATGCTACAAAATAATCAACTCCTTCTAGTTACTACCATGATAATGTTGCAGAAACGTCAACTCATTCAAGTTACTGCCCTGATAAGCAAGTCATTTCCCCAATAAAAATGGAAACCTTCAAGTTATGATTTCCTATGAAGTCAGCTTGTACAATGTAGAGTGTACAAATCCAAGGCCTGTAGTCATTGTAGTGATGAGAATGATGACTTTGAAGATGAAACTACAAATTCAGAGAGCCATTTTTCCTATGATTCCTTCTAGACAGTTTCAATCTCCTCTCGTCAGAATTCGGAGAAAGGGGATAACATAGGAATCTTATCTAACAAGCCAAAATAAATCGAATATGCTATATCCGGAGTAGTTTCAATAAGAAAATAATTGTCCACTCGATGGCCCCTATTGAAAAGTTCCATTACAGTGAACAAAATTTCTAGTCCTAGATGTTTAGCCAGAGAAATGTGTGTGGCTGAGTGGACATTGCAACTACTAAATAGATGTTCAGTGATTGCAGAAGACCTTTCAAGGAAAAGAAATATTAGTCAAGAAGGTGGAAACAACATGAGTGAAATTGAGGATTTAAATTAGATAATTCTAACACACGAAATTCCTACAGAGAGTTACGGCATGTCTGTAAAAATAAAACTTGCAGAGAGTTTACATACAAAGAATTAAAATATGCAACCTCTGGGTTCGCAACAGGTATCATGTCTACTGTTGTTATTTTCATTCAACCAGTTGTCCTTTTTTAACACTCGGTTTCCTGATTTGAGCAGTGCCCTCATCCTTGCCCTGTGATATACAGAGAATCTTATAGGAAAGGGAGGATGGAGCAAATTGTATAGAGGGGTTCATCTTGATGAGCAATTTGTGGCAATTAAATCATTAAATTCTTCTAAAGAAGCAATTTTGGAAGTTTAAATTACTGCTAGCTTGCAACACAAGCACATTATTTCATTAATTGGTTACTGTGTTGAATAGTAGAAGTCGTTTTTGGTCTACAACTTGTTACTCAGAGGAATTCTGGAAGAGAACCTCTATGGTATGTAGCATACCAGCTCTTATGCATTTAACATGTTAAATTCTTCGATATTTTTATCATTTTTAGTGCTAATTTTTGTTCATGGTTTTGAAGAAATGATGTTTTAAAGAAGGAAAGGATAAGCCATCAATCCACTGGAAAGAAAGGAAGAAAGTGACCATTGGAATTGCTGAAGCATTGAATTATCTGCATGATGTTTGTTCTCATCCTATCATCCATAGAGATGTGAAATCATCCAATATTTTTATATTTGAAGACTCCACAGGTATTGATCTTTGTGAGAAAAATAAGCTCTCAAGATTCTATGGAATCATTTATATCTTTTGGTTAGAGATTCTATAATATTATTTTCTAGATCAATAGTTTGGAGCCTCCTCTTTGGATGGATCATTAAATTTGGATGCTATGTAAATAATTGTCATATTTTGGGCTGGCTAAATGGGCTTCAATGACATCTGCATGCATCACATGTAGTGACGTTGTAGGTACATTTGGGTAAAGATCCATTTCTTTCTTCCCATCATCTCTTTCTTTTGGAAAAAATGTCATTTATATGAACCACTGACCAAAACATTTCATAAAAGTAGCTTCTATTATTTCTTAGGTATTTGGCTCCAGAATATTTCATGTATGGCAAGGTTAATGAGAAGATATATGTATATTTATTTGGAGTAGTTCTTCTAGAACTAATCAATAGCAACAATCCTAAGGGACAAGAAATCCTGGTTATGTGGCTATGGTTCTAGTGTATTTACTCGTTTTGTGTTTAATAATATTGGATTCCTTTGGTTTCTTTATCTTGGTTCAGAATCTTATCTCTGAAAATTTCAAAATTTAGGCAAGGCCATTACTGGCAGCTGGTTCTATTCAAGAACTCGCAGATCCAATTTTAGAATATGCTTATGACATGTGTGAGATGAAGAGAATGGTCATTCGTGCAGCATTTTGTTTGAGGAAGGCTTCTCAACTTTGATCACATATGATCCTAGTAATTACTCTTATTCTCTTTATTTGCATATATATGTTTAAGTTTCTTATCTTATGTCAAACTTGGTGTGTTGATGATTTTTCCTTTCTTGTTGGGAATCAGTGATAGAATTGTTTTTCCACATAATAAGGAACAATACACGAAATAGTGAGTTGATAGTATTCTGACCTAGGGCCAAGGGTGTTTTGATATAGTTTTTAGGGTGCCATATCTAAGAATTTGTTCAGTGGTTTAATTTATAGAATCATCACTCTTACACAGATTAGGCCTGAATGCTTTGTGAGTTGTAGCAAAATATACAAAGCCTCAATTGCCATTAATGACCTTAATTTGTAGAATCATCATTCTTACCCATATTAGACCTTCTGAATGTTGTTGGTGGAATATAGAAAAATATACAAAACTCCAATTGCCAATAATGAAATCCATTTATCATAGTTTTCTTTGTCTTCTATTTTTGGAAAATGCATCTTATATCTCATTAATGGACAAAAGGGAATACATCATATCTTAGGCCAAAGCTTGAGTATGCAAATTACCCCTCCTAGCATATGCAAAAAGAGCCAGCATGTCTGCTTTGGATCCAATTCAATTAAGAGTATATATCTTTTCTTGGGATACCTATCCTAGTTGAAATCTGGATTGCCAGGTCTTAATTGAAAGTTTTGATTTCCCCAATTGAAGCGGCCTAGCTTTGCATTAAAATTGCTTTGTCAAACTTCGAACTTATATAAATGTTCATGAAAGAACTTGAACTTATTTCTTCCTGATTGTTTGTCTATCACTTGTCATCACGGATTTTGAAATTACTATGAGGAGAAAGAGATGAGCTAAATTACTGGATAAAAAGGCAATTGGAAAATTCCAAAGACATAGATGAAGTGGCTGAGGATGAATATGCAGCAAATTATGGGAGTTGTGACATCCAAACTCACCTAACACTTGCAATGCTTGGATTTGATGATGATGTGGTATCAAATAGCACACCAGGTCAAATTTTAGATCTTTCACATGTGAAAAAAACCTTGGAATATTATTTGTATGGGCGTTACAGCCATTTAGCCAGCTTTGATTGATTTACATCAGCTTCTCTGAACTTGATAATTTTTCTTACTCTCGTTACTTCTGTGAAGGCTTCTCTAGAGTATCCTAAAACCATGGATTCAAATTTAGCCTGTATGGGTGAGACTCTCGAATCTTCCCTTGTATTTTAGGGAGAGGAGGCCCGTCTAAAAGATAATTTCCTTGTAAAATTATCAGAAGGCCGGCTTTTTGTGCAAGGTTCTTTTAAGATTGTTAAAAGAGACATCAAAGAATTTAAAAATAGGGTTTTGATATGCATACTTGATGGAATATGGCCAACATTTTCAACACTCATAAATTGGGTACCTCAGAAATGGTCAAAAATGAAAACAATGTCTCAGTAAGTTTATATGCAAAGTGTCTTTTTAGTAAATTAATTTGAAAAACCCAAGGAAAATAAAACCCAAGGTAAATTAATTTTGTATGTTTTTTTTGCTTCAACTAAGTAGAAACTTGTAAGTGATCCTATTGTAAATCAGTCAAGATTACAACCTAGTCCACATAACAGAGACGTGCACAATAACCATTTAATCAGCTCATACTAATAGCTAGCAGATGAGACAGAAAGTAAAATCTTCAACAAAAGTTGACTGTTAAACAAAATAGTTAACTAAAAGGGATTCCTCCTGTTTGTAGGAGTTTGGATTGTAATTGAAAAACCACAAATAAAGAGTAAACAAAAAATTGATAAAATCATCCCTTGTGATTTTGTAGAGCATCGATATTAGGGATGGGACACTAATAGTAGTAAGGGAAAGGATTAAATTCTCTGATGAGAGCTTGTATAAAAATTAGTGTTAAATAGAAAATGGTAGAGGTGAGGCAATGGCATCATTAGGAGATTATCTTGGGAAATTTTTGTGGCCAAACCCTAGCTAAATATTTTGGTTATATCACTGTGTATGGTTGACGAACATTTGCATAGTGCTACATAAACTGAAAAGTGTAGAGGAAAACAAATGTCATCATTAGGAAATAAGCTCGGGATAATTTTGTGGCCAAACCCTAGCTAAGCTTTGCAGCTATATCACTGTACTTGTTTTCTTTGCAAACCATACTTCTTTCTTTGCTCATATCTGAGAAGGGAAGCAAAATTGTTTTCTGAAAGAAGGCCATGCTCCCAACTTGTAAAATCACTATCAGATAAAGGACTAAGTGAATTTCCAAAAGAAAAAGACTCCTTAGCTGGGATGATTAGTCAATCTAGAAACTTATGGAATGCTTAAGAAAATAGAAAATCACCAATTTTCCACTGACTTTGATTTAAGCCAAAATCCACATCATCAAGACCAAAGTCGAAGATTATATGCAACCGATGTAGTCTACCAAGGACATGCCCAAACAAAATAATCAATAGTCTTATGCCTTACTACAAATGGGAATATTAAAAGGCCCATTTGACCCCATCTATTTAAAGTTTCCGCTGAAATGAATGCTCCATAAGCTACACACTCAAATTCACAACATTCTCTTTTGGCAAGAGATATTTCCAGAAAATTTACTTCCACTCAGCTTGGTTTCTAGATTGGCTTATAAGAATAAGAGATTGAAATGGAGTCTTGACATTAGTTTAACTTTTTCATTTGAAAGATCAGATGTTACTAAAATCTATGACACGACAATATTAAAAATTATGAAATGAATTCCGGCCTTTGAATTCTATGACAGGACAGGATTAAAAATTATGGAATGAATTGTGGCCCTCGAATCTAAAGGGTGATTGTTTTGTCTCCTGCCCAATGACAGGCATTTGAATCTTCAAACTCTATTTGTGATATGTGTTTACATCCAAAAAAAACCACACACAATTTAGATTTTAAAATACCGATGACATCAATCATTGGATATCTAGAACGAAATGAACCCAAACAAAATGATCAAATTACACACTACATTTCCATGTAGGTGGGGTAGTTTCCCATAGGAGATTGTAATTTTGTTACCTTGTTTATCCCACCAATGGTTATATTTTGAATGATATGTGGATGGTGATTGACTCTCGTGGATTTGATAATTTATATTTAACCAATTCACCAAAGGCAAAGTTGTATTTGTTTTGATTCCAATAATGCAGTTTCGATTATACCCTTGGCAACAAAACATTGGCGTGTTCAATTAGAATGTAGCCAGGCAAAGTTGTCAGAATTGGATTTGACAATCAACAACATTTCTCATCAGAGTCTAGACTTCAACACTGGTAGCCAACTAATACATTCCAGATTAATAAACTGAAATATAACCTCCAAAGCCCACATCCTCAAGTTTAGGTTAAGTAAAACCAAAAAATGATTTGCATGGCTTCCCATTAGAGGAAATTTCAACTCAAAATGGGCCTTTTAAATTTTATTCAAATTCCATGTCATCATGTGTTAGCCAATGAAATTGCTTTAAATTTGAAATACCGTATAGGTCTTAAACACTTTTTTAATATAAATTTGGGGATAGGTATCATAAAAAAAACTACTTTTTTTGTTTGTATTTTTGACATATCTCCCTGTGTTTTTACTCAAATTTCGATCGAGAGAGTTCGTTGGATGAAAAATTAAATTCCGCATCCAACGAGTACCCACTCGGCATACTTTTGACGGACCCCACTACCCCAAAAACAATAAATACCTAAAAAAAATGGAATGATGATTTTTTTCAGGTATTTCTTGTTTTTGGGGTAGCGGGGTCCGTCAAAAGTATGCCGAGTGCGTACTCGTTGGATGCGAAATTTAATTCCACATCCAACGAGCTCTCCCGATCGAAATTTGAGTTAAAACATAGGGAGATATGTCAAAAATACAAACAAAAAAATAGTTTTTTTCTTTTCTTCCTCCAAAATTAATAAATATTATTTTATTATTTTAACTATTATTCTATTAGTTCATTTTAGGAGGCCCATTTTGAGTTGAAATTTCCTCTAACGTATAAAATTTGGTAGGAAGAAACCATAGTGGAAGTTTTTTGTTTATCACATAGACCTTTTTAAATATAAAACTAGCTTTATCATTTGATTGGGTAATTAGAAATCAAAATCTTGGTCACTAAATTCATTGATTATGCAAAAAATCCATCCTTCCAAAATCCTTCAAAAACGTTGGGGTGACCAATACTACATGACGTTCTATCCCCAATGAGGCTAATCTCTGACTGTCTTAATATATTCTTTCTAGAAACAAACTAAGTTTTGTAGGTATATTGTTCTAGCATATCACACTCCAAGGAATTCAAAATTGCAGTATCAGTTAAAACTATAAACTTTCAACAATTAAACACAACCGAAGTGTTCTAACAGAGGGTTGAAGACAAGAGTATCATTTACTACTCTATCCACAAAATCATAGATCCAAATAGCTAAGGATCAAACCCTAGAGAATAATCATGTTTATCATTCTCATAAGTGGTGTAATCCTTACAATAAAATCAATGAAGGCACGTTGATGTGTATCATGATAAAAGGGGGTTCACAAAGAAGACTCTAACAGATTCTATTCTCAAATCCTGTTGGACTGGCCTCAGGTGTTTTGATGAAATGGAAGGAGCCAACGAAATAATAGATGATGTATTATTGCTAAGTTATTGATTCCAGAACAAAAAAGGGATAAAGAAAATACAAGCCTAAGGTATTCCCAAACGTTTATTATATTTATATTTGAAATTAAGATTGAAGGATAAGGCCTATGTATGGAATGCATATTAAGATTGATGGTTGAGACCTATGTATGGAATGGCTACGGTTGAAGATATCATAGGCATAAATCCAAAAGTGTTTGAACTAAGCACAATCTGAAGACAAGCTTCTTAAAAGGAAAAAGAAAGAAGCCTCCATTGTGAAGGTTGTTGAAGGTATACATCCTTTAGGAGTCTGATTTGACTACTTTACAAGGCAAGTAGTGAATGGGATATGTTCTGTAAGGGAAATATTCATAGAAGTATTTACAAATCACCTGATATGACATGATAAAGCATTACTCAGTTTTTGTCGCTTTTGTAAGTTTTCAACCCAAAATCAGTTAAAGCTAGAGAAGAACACAAATAATTGAAAATAAATTATTACCTTGCTAACAAAATAAAGAGACGGGATTGAAATATTATCTTCATCTTCAATCGTGCTACAAATTCAACTGAGCACAATTCGAGATCCAAAAAATCTTCATCTTGAGACTCTTTGAGGAATGGATGAGAAAGACATGAATCCCATATATATAGATGCAAAGGAACAAGTGATTGGTAAGACTATCATCGCCATTAAAATCCCAACAATTTTTTAATGAAATCACTGCAACCTTCTTGCACATTTGAATGACTATATAGTAAATGGGTTGAGGCCAAGGAAATAATTTGTGGTACTCCATTCCCTGATTTGCTCCTACCTCTAATTTGAAGAGAATTCAAGGTTCTAAAAAGAGGAAATGTAGAGGCACGCAGATACGTGTCCAAGGAAATTCTTCTTGGATTCTTAAAAAATATTAATATAAAACCCTAACATATTATAACAATAGGAAAACGCATATACAAAATGGGGAAAATACGAAATGGGAAAAATCCATAGCGATTGCAGAGTGCATTGAAACCTAGAATGAAAAACACTATCACTTGTAGAGTGAGCCAAGGAAAAATATTGATAGTGATATTTACCTACAGTTCTACAGTAGTTGTTGAACGGAATTTTGACTTAGATTATTTGCAGAGTATTAACTTCAAATTCCTTGTTCACCTTTATAATTATTCTTCTTCTCTCCATGGTAACTTTAGTTACCGAATTCTTAATCCCCTCCCTCAAATTCCAAAAAAAATCCCTGGAACCCCTATCAAAACCCAATTCTCAAACCCCTTCTCCCAATTTCCAAATAAGATGTCCCCTTCCAACCAAATCCAAAGGTTTGGAACCAAATATACCTCCTTTACCTACAGTTCTACAGCAGTTGTTGAACAGAATTTCGACTTATATTATTTGCAGAGTATTAACTCTAGATTCCTTGTTCACCTTTATAATTCTTCTTCTTCTATCCATGGCAACTTTAGTTACCAAATTCTTAATCCCCTCCCTCAAATTCCAAAAAAAATCCCTGGAACCCCTATCAAAACCCAATTCTCAAACCCCTTCTCGCAATTTCCAAATAAGACGTCCCCTTCCAGCCAAATCCAAAGGTTTGGAACCAAATATACCTCCTTCCGGGTTTCGGTGAGCTTCATAGTCGTTATGTCTTTTTTTCTCATTATGTCTTTGTGTCTCCTCCCTAATTTTCTCTCAAAACCCCATGAAATGTCCCCTTCCCACCAAAGCCACAAATTTGGCGCAAAATACACATCCTTCCAAATTTTATCATGGAATCATGTTTGCTTCGGTCACGGGTTCATGGTTTCGTGGTTTTGTATATATTTGAGTGTGGGTTTTGTGTATATGGATGCTTGTCATGTATTTGTTTTATAATTATAATTACTTTTTTCCATTTATATTATTTATATATTATATATATTTATATTTAACATAAAATATACATTATATATCGTATCTATGTGGTATAAATATATCACTTATATTATATTTTTTCTCATAATATTATTCAGAAATTTCAAATTATCAAGAGATATATGTTAATACGTTTAACTGATTATGTAGATTTTTTTAAAAGTTTAACATACGTTTACAATGTTCATACAGTTAACTGATTTTTTTGGTCATACCTTATTTTTCTATCCTTAAGTATAGGGAAACAAGTGTGCACCTGTATATGGAATATTTCAGGCACTAGGAGTTGCACACTTCTTAGTGGAATATTCCAAAGTGAGAGTTGCAAACTTTTAAAGTAGGCTACCATAGGTTGCATATTCATGAGACACTGCATAACGAAATTCATAAAGCATGTGTTTCCAAGGTTCACAAGACTAGTTCCTTGTTCACAATAAAAAATGCCTTAATCAATAAACCTCGTATAAAAAACCATAAAAAAGACATTGTAGATTAAACAAAACACCATTAATTAATAATTCTTTGTAGCTCGAATCCCTTGATTTCCTCATAATCCAGCACATCCTCTTGTTGTTCTTTAGCTTCGTGAGTTGCGGGATCAATAACATAAGGGTTTTCAATCCTAGAACTCAAAGTTACAACATCAACCTGCAGATTAAGAGGTTCCATGTAGAATGCTTCATACCCATTAACCCTTTATATCAAGCCGGATGAAAACATATTCGTTGATGGGATTACTAAGGCAATTGTTTGATATATTAAAGGAAACACTTGCTAAATGGGCTCTGTTACAATAATTAGTTGTCTCAATCTCGATTGCAAACAGTCATTGAATCTGGAATTGTATCAACCTAAACCATTTCCAATCACCCGCTCCGTAAAACCCATTCGATTTTTAGTGAAATGAAAAGTAAGGTTTTACTAAAACCCAAAAAATTATCACCCCTAATTTCGCTTCACCTTGCCATCATAACTTTCCTCTTGAGACAAAAACATAAAAAATTAATTAAATGAAAAGGAAAAGAAAAAATGGGTAGAATAAAGACCTAATTAAATTATTGTCTTAAAAAATTGTTTCAAAACCACTCATAGTTTAGTAGTGTATCAAGCGTTTTTTATCATGATAGTTAAATTGGTGTCAAATATAGCTAATTTGTGTGACACATGAGGGGGTCTAGAATTTACTAAATTCTAACAGGATAGATGGATTCAGAGACCCCCTTTGAATCCATATGTCGTGTTAGAATTTAGTAAATTGTACAATTTCATTGTCAAAACTTTAATTTTCCATTGCTGAAGTGACACAACTAAAAATAACCAAATAATGACTAATTGTTATGTGGTCATTTTTAGTGTAGATATCTCGTGACCAAATTTTGTCATTTATCTTGGTCTTTTTCGGTTTAGTTTTTTCACGTGACCAAAAGTGGTCATTTATCTTGGTCTTTTTTAGTTAGCTCACTTAAATTTATCAATTTGGGTCATTTATCCCTTGAAAAAAAATGTGGTGACCAAAATTTTTGGTCTCCTGGTCACTAATCTCTTATTTTTCACTAGTGAGTCCATGGTTTTACCAAATAGCCCATGGTTATGGTTATTAGTAAACTATTCTAAAATGACTCATCCTTTCATGGATGGTATCCAAAGTGCCTTTACAATTAATATATAAATGGCACTCATTTTGTAATATTTTATCATCATTCATCTTTAATATTTAGTTTATATTTTCACATGAGGTGAAAAAAAGTTCGCTCACACAAAAATTACCAAAATATTTGGAATATCGAACAAGCCATAATAAATAATGTATTGTATTGGTGATAGGATAGATAAAAAGATGATTGCAAGGTTGATAACCCGCCTATTAAATAGGGCTTGAGAATTGCGAATGAAAGGTCATGTCCTTTCATCTTAATTATGTTTATTATTAATTATTTAATTATTATATTTATTTTATGTTCGTTACATTGCCTTCCCCTGAAGGGAATCTTTGTCCTCGAAGATGTATTTGACATTAATGTCTGATTTATTTTAATCTATTGGCTCTGAATTCTTTCCCTTTTGTATTTGCGACATTTGAGGAGATGAGCCAATACGAATTACGGATTCACCAAGATAAGTGTTGCATCGTATCTACTGTGGTCCATCCTATATCTATTTTTATCAGAGCTCTAAGATCTTTTTGTGGGACAGTTCATTTCAATTGTTGCTTAGTATGTCAATATTTTCGCATGTCAACATAAGTCTTCTATGAATATTCATTTTGACTCCGTCATTGGTCAAAATGATGATTATAATTAGGATGTCTGTAAGGTGTAGGTGTTGTTTGTTCTTCCTTCTTTTGGACTACGGTGAGGACTGTCTTCACTTCCTTGATTTGATTTTTGGATGCATTTTCTTGGATTGTGCTTCTTGGTTCTCCAATAGATTGTTTATGATTCCGAATCTTTTCGATTCTTTCATCTTGCGATTTTTTTTCAATTTCTAACTCCTTGGTTTGATTCTGTAGTTCCTGATTACGATTATTTAGACAGTGGTTTTCTTCTTGCTTTTCCAGTATTTTTCCTTCGAGGTCTTCACCAGAGTGTTCTCTCTTGCTACTGTTTTTCAATTTTTTGATTTTTGTAATCAGTGTTTTGTTATGATTTCTTATTCTGAAAATTTCTTCAGAATTGTGGGATATTGTTTTATTACTCCTTGTGATCTCCAACTCGTGTTCCTTTTTAGAGTCACTATTTTCTTATTGAATAACTTTTATCTGTTGTCGATACTGGTCGACCATTGATTCTTGATCTTCTAATTTATGTCGTATGTGCTTCAGTTCTTCATCTTTGTCGTTAACGATTTTGTTCAAACGTATTATTTCTGCTTCGTAATCACTTATTTCTTCTTAGTTTGTTCTCTCTCTCTCTCTATATATATATATCCGAATACGGATGTTACAAATTGATACACCTAAGTTATAACTTATGTACATTCTGTCCAATACTAAATGTCAAAACCAATGACTAAAACAACAATTGTGATTTCTTCAAAGTGGAACACTCGTACACATATCCAAGAACACACTGTACATAATGCACAATCACAAAAAAATATCACAACATCTATTATGGTGCTTCATTGGCATACGAGTTCTCCACATTAAAAATGAATCACTAGTCATTAGTGGTTCTTGTATACTAAAAGGATGCACTATTGTGATTGATGCCAAGACATGCATTAGTTGGCTCAAATTTTATTTTATTTTTATTATAAAATATTTAAAGTGTGCAGCCCATTTTATAATGTGCACCATCAATGGTGTGTATTTTTATATCACATTAGTTTTCTCAAAAAAATTACTATAATTTTTTGATGTGTGAGTTGTGTTTTATAGTGTGCACCATCAATGATAAGTTACTGTTTTATATCACACCAGTTTGCTAAAAAAATTATCAAATTTTATCGCTACGATGAAATTTAGGTCACACGCCATTCATGGTACATTACATGTTCCATAACACATTGGTAGGTGCACATCATACAAGACACACCATTGTTAATGCTTCCTATATATTCATAGGACACGTCGATGTGAATGTGACAATTAAATGTAATGATGTAAAAAAAAATCAATTAAAAGTGTTAAATTGTACAATTTTTTAAGGAGTGACAATGATTCATAGTGTGTTTTATTCAATATTGCATCAATGAATGCTCATCATTAAATATGAACCATCATAGGTACTTTTTGTAAAATGACAAAGATGCATCCATGCTAATGTAGTGGCCACATATACAAGTTTGCAACAAAAAAAAATATTATTTAATTTTAACACTGTGGTGCATTTTATTTGGCACACCATCGATGGTACAATACATGTTTTATATTACCCTAGTGCTGGTTTGTCATAAGATACATTCCATAACTAGGACTTCTTAATTTGTAAACCTTTTGGTGTGCTTTATGGTAAGCATTATAAAGTGTGCATTATTTTATGGTGAGAGCTTGTAATGACGATCCATTAAAGACACACCATGGTTGGTGCTTCAGATACAATTACATGATTAGGATGCATCGGTGCTAATGTATTGATCACATACATCAAATTGCTAGAATTTTCTAATAGAATCTTAAACATTTTGGTGTGTTTTTTTGTGCACGTCGTTAACGATGCATTATGGTTCTCATGTCACACCGATAACAATGTGTTAAAAAATATGCACCATTATTGGTTTGTTTTGTACAATGGGAGGACGCAATGGTGCTAATGTTTTGAGAAAACCCACTGGTGGAAACAATATTTTTAATAAATATTTAATTACGTGGTGGATTTTATAATCTGCACCATTGACGATGTGCTATTTTTTTTGTCACGCCAAATATGGTACACACCAAATATGGTGTTTTGTGTGTACAAACAAAATTCATCGTTGGTTCAATTCTAGTGTGAGGAAATCTAGTCTAGCACACCATGCCGAATTTTAAAAAAAATGATGAGTTTGTGAATTTTAATAAGGTGAAATTGAAAATAAGGACAGAAGAAATTCTTTAATGGGTTTCTTTTCACCCAAGGGGGTATGATTTCCCTATAGAAGAAAAATCACTAGTTTCAAAATTTGTAATTTGAATTGAACTGACCAGCAAAGACAACAAGAGCAATGATTATTGTAGAGCACTGAAATCAAGGCAGTTATATAGGGCTTATGAGCACCGATTCTTGTGTGAGTAGTTGGAAGACCAAAGGAAATGTAAAACTAAAATTTGGTTTGGTAATTTTCAATTTTATTAATTTACCTGTGTATTTTTATTTTTTTTAAATGTGGTTCACCATTTGTTAGAGGGCTACTCCACGGAAAATTCCAATACGTGATATTCAAACTGAATCAAGGTATGGTCAACTCATCAATCACAACATTTATTACAAAGGGCTCCACAAGAGCAACATGTCACTTACAAGAGTAGAACCTGGGTGAGGAAGGTAACATTCATTTCTCCCAACCACCCAAGCTACATCCATTTGACATGCATCGGTGCATTTTATTATTTAAAGAGAACCCATAACTTTTATGGATCTATGTTGAAAATGACTAAAAATATTAAAAAATGATGTGTTTTTAAAATTAACACATCGACACATTTTATTATTTAAGAACCGGTAATTTTTATAGATCTATGTTGAAAACGACTGAGACTATAGTAATATTAAATGCATCGTTAATATTTTATAGTACATTCATTGTTTATGCCAAGGAAGCTATATTTGTTAAAAAAACTAGTAAATATTTTCTTAATTAAAATATTTTATTGAATTACAAACTATTTTGTCTAGAACTGGTCCATTGTTATATAAAAAAATATTGGATAACTCGTATGAATTTTAATTTTTTAAATAAAACTATATTTAGAATTTTGTAACAATAATAGTTGTTGTTAGAGATACATATGAAACATACCAATGCATTTTCATGTTTTTGTGCACACTAATGCGTTTTAGAGTGTTGATAAAGTTTTTTTTTAACTATTTTTTTTAATGAATAATAAATCATTCTAACATGATCTGGTGCATCATTAAAAGGTGCACCAGTGCCTCCTATATGGAACAACAATAATAATTATTATTTTTTAAATAAAAAGTTATATTTTATTATTTTATAATAATAGTGTTTGTTGATGCTTATTATTTGTTAATCATCAGTGTGTTATTATCCATATTTCACTGTTGTATTTACTTTTTTAATTAATTTTTATTTAAAAACTATATATTTTAATGGGAGTAATGTGTCATTTCAATGCGAATTGGTTTTCTATGTTTGTTGTAGAGAACACATGTATGCATTTTATTTTTAAATTTCCAATTTTTTTTAAAAATAATAATTAAAAATTAATAATCATAAAAAAATGATGTGCCTTATGTTTTATGTACCGGTTATTTATGTATTTAAGTGCACCGGTGTATTTTATTCATCGTAAGTGCATCATTTTTAAAACCTCTACAAAAACTTGTAGCAACCCTCTTTTGGTACCAACTTACAGTATAAACAAAGAAGGAACAAATTTATGGGGGAGTTCCACATAAACCTTTACTATAAGCTTTTGTTATTGTAGTGTTAATATGGTGTCACTTATTTAAACAATTTTTTCTACCTCCATCTGCAATCACTACTTGAAACTCTAGTGCTTGATATATAAAGCAATCCAGAATTTGGCTAATCTACAATTAATGAAGTCATAGGTACTACCAAAGTCAATATATATTGTTAGCTTCTTATTTTTTATATATCCTTATACCTTGAGAGTTTGAGGAGTGCTAATTCCAACCAATGCATGATAAGTTACGGTTGGAGTAGTATCTTCTAATTCTAGATCTTGGGATATTTTCCAGTTGTTTCTCTTCTTCCTCTTTACAACCTATGTAGAATATTTTCTTCTCAGTGTACTTATGCCCATTACTCTACTTGCTATCACATTTGAAACATTATAGTGCTTTTTTCTCTTATTTCTTCCAATTTTTTAGGTGTCAACCTTGTAGGTTGAGCGAGGTTAGGAGTAGGAACGTTTATCTATATATAATTACTAGTGGCAACCCTTTTAGTAGCCATATTGTTTCTTTCAACTTTTCTTACCAAAATAAAATAATGCTCCAATGATTTAGGTTTCAAGAGACATACCTAAGGTTGAAAATCCTCTCCTTTAAAGTGCCCATACAATAGATCTAACAAATTATCCTTCATAATTTTCTTCACTTTAAGACTTGACTTTTGAAACTTCTTAATGTGCTCTATTATTGAACCTCTTTGCCTAATATTTTCCAGTTGGCTAAACAAAGTGTTTATCTTAATATACCCATAATATTCTATCTATTCATTCATAAATATAGACGAATAGAAAATAGAGTCCTTTCTATAGTCACAAATCCATTGGTAGCACACAAATTGATGAGGTTCTAAATACAATGATGCAATAGTTACCTTTAGTAAAGTTGGCACTTGGTGTAGATCAAAGATGTCCTCCATATAGAATATCCATGTTTTTGGATCATTGTCATCAAATGTTCTCATATCAATGGTAGGAATGAAGTATACGTTGGTCACAACATAAACTTATGATGATGGGGATCATTGAGTATAGTCATGCTAATCCTTCCTTTCTTCTACCATAGTGTTCAGATATGGATATTCCTATGTGACTTGAAATATTGCTATCCTGCATTCAACGGAATGATGAAAATCCCTATAGAAATGTGCTCTCTTTCTTTACAGTGTTCAACAAATTATTCATAATTTGTTGTAAATTAGCTAGATTGTTTTCAATAGGATACTTCAAATACTCTTGAAACTACCCTTGACACTGTACTTGGACAACAATTAATCCCTAATTCAACTACACCAACAACATGGAGTTTTTTTAGACACCTTCCAATTTTGTCTCTAGATTGGTGCATACCTTACCAATATGTATTTTTTTCAAAATATTTACAAAATTCCTAATGCAATTTTTAGTAACCTCCTTGACAACAATGGAAAAAAGTGGTGGGTCAATGAATTACAACAAGAATATTTAATATGTTAACTTCACTTTAATTATAAACCTAGGGATCATGAAAAATTATGAGGTGATGTGAACAACGTATGAAAATTACGAAGGTCAAATCTGAGCTACCAATTCTAATTAAAATTTGTGACAAAGAAAATGATCAACTTTGATAGCTTATTGTAATTTACATCTTGTCATTGCCTAAAATTGCACACATGTGGCATTTCACATATATTTTTTAAATACGTCATCATCGTATATTAAACAGATTATAAGGTTTCCCTTCATCATTATTCAACATATGGAAAGGAAGGGTGAACTTACAATTGAATTTACATAGGTTGTGTGATTTCAGAACTATCTCCCGAGCATAATCACGTTGAATATCCCTCGATCAATATGGATCTACAAACGAACATACTCGTAAGCTTTTGCATAACATTAATGATCGCCCACTACATTTGGGTGCCAAAGAGGTTGAATCAGGCTCACCTACTAGGTACTTGGCCCTAATGGGCCTGTACTTGTAAGTCACTTCATGGATGGAGATTTTACATTTAAAACTAGTTCTTTGAAGAACTATATTTTGTCTATAAAAGGAAGCCATGGGAACCCATTTCATAAAGAGGAAATAGTGAAATATTATGCTCTGGGAATTAGATTGGAAGACACTTCATCTTCATCTATTGGCATACCATCCATTGGCCTTCATGCTTGCTTGACTCCTTCCCTTAAGGACAAAGAATTTATCTTCATCATTGCCAAGTTTGTTTGAGAGCATTTCATATATTTGAGCAACCCTTCCTAAATAGAGTTTGGCTTCCATATTTCAGCATGATTTCTCAAGGTGATACCATTGTATTTATAACTTAAATTGTGCATTTGCAATGAAATTGAAACTTCCCTATTAACATGTTTGAATGTCATTTTATCAATTTAAATTTGTTTTTTATTTTCTCATATTCCTTTCTTTTCTTATGATATTCAACACATAAGTATATGCCATACTAATCATCATCTTATACTTTTGTTCTTTACAACTTAAAAGGAAAGAATAATTTTTTTACAATTGATACAATTTCTCCACAACACTAGTTATCACATGCTAGATTTATAGGGTTTACATTAAGATATTGAACAATGTAATTTAAATTAATTAAATAAATACATGAATAAAATTGCCACCTAAATAAATGTAAGTAATATAAATATCGCTTGCAAATGAAAATGGCATAATTTAATACTTTGTTTCTACATAAGTCTTTCTACTGTACACCATAAATATATATGAATTGTAAGGGAAAGAAGGGTTCTTAGGTCCTTTACTTTTATAGACCCTACTCAAGGAAAATAATGGAACCCTTGGCAGCAAAAAACACACTCAAAAAATCAATAAATTTTCTTTCCTTTATTTGGAAAACGTCATAGAAAATGAAAACATAATTTTTCATCTTGACTACAATTCAAACTATATTGAAGAACAACAAGAAAAATTAAATAAAAATATTAGTTATCTACTTTATCAACTATGCTTATAGTTATACTTCAAAATAGTCTTATCTAGACCATTCAATCAAGTCCTTGATTGTTGGAAATTGTCCCTTAGTTTCCTAATTTATCATATGTTTCCTCAAAGGGACTATTTCCCTCCTTTGTTAATTCAAATCTTTAAGATTACAAGGAGATTGAATTTACTATGGTCTTTATTGTTTCATCGAAGTGTCAAAAACCTTGAAGGTTGTGAGGGGATTCATCCTTTAGATGTATAAACCATACATCAAAGTGGTTTGCGGTAATGGATGAAGAAGATTAGATTGTCATGTGAGTTAAATATCTTCATGGAGGTTGCCCGAATTTCTTTCTGAATGTAAATAACTCAATAACCATTAAAAAAACTTAAGTCCAAGTGTATATCACATCCAACTTGATATTAAGTAAATGATTTTTTATTATATTAAGAATGATTCAAAATGTCTGAATTGGTGATGAAAATTACTAATGTTCTTAGGAAGGTCTCCACTCTAGAGGAAAAATGTTTCAAAATTAAACACAATATGGCCCATTAAAGTGACATATTAAGGACCCGTAAATAGGAATAATTAAATTTAATATGCTAAGAACACATTTTGATTATATTTTTTATCCTTACATTACTTCATTTTGGTATTTAACTACCTTCTAAGTTGTTTCTATATCTATTTGATGTAAAACGTGGTATTTTTTGAAATAATATGGTGGGTCGACTTAACTAGCATGTAGTGTCTTTATATGTATAGTTTGCGAGCTTTTTAAGTATATCACATATGACACTACCCATAGTATCTTATATCCACATCTTGAGGATGGAACTTGAGTAGAACGTTTATGGATGTGTGGTCAATACTCTATTAACAACCATATTAGGTAACCTAATTAGCCTAAAATGTATTATTTATAATAGTTTAATGTAATGAATTTCAATATTAGATTTGTGGTTTTGAAATACATTCCACATAAGTGATTATTTGTTTATAGTATTCATGATCCATACTGCAATTAGTGTGAGAGAAATAGTTGTGCATAAAATCAAGATTGTTGGGTATCTAGCTAAATAGAATTTGAATGGCAATGGAGTGAATGACTAGTATGTAGTGTATTTATATGTATTTATATGTATAGTTTGCGAGCTTTTTAACGATATCAAATATGACACTACTCATATTATCTTATATCCACATCTTGAGGATGGAACTTGAGTAGAACGTTTATGGATGTGTGGTCAATACTCTATTAACAACCATATTAGGTAGCCTAATTAGCCTAAAATGTATTATTTATAATAGTTTAATGTAATTAATTTCAATATTAGATTTGTGGTTTTTAAATACATTCCACATAAGAGATTTTTTTTTATATTTTTCATGGTCCATACTTCAATTAGAGTGAGAGAAATAATTGTGCATAAAATCAAGATTGTTGGTGTATCTAGATAAATAGAAATTGAATGGCAATGGAGTGAATGAAATTTATAATTATATACAAAAAGATATTTAAAGATAGAGGATGATGAATATTTTACATGTAAAAATTTTGAAAGAGTGAAAAAATAGAGAAATTTAAATGTCTCATTCATAAAAGTAGCATTTCTACACAACACATACTATGAGTGACTGGATTTTTCCCTTCTGTAAATCTTTTCCAATATGACAATGTCCTTAACTATCAACGATGTCACATTTTAAGAGATTAGGACACATTTATTCATGAGACAAACATTCCTACATGTACCCAATCCATTATGTTATTGCAAAACACGTCTTCAACTATCTTTTATAGAAAAAATATGGTGTATACACCCTAGGAGTATATCCACTCATAGTCCAAGAAGATACTCAATGAATTAATGGTCCCACTATGTCAAACAATTCATTTCTCATCATAAGATAGGATAAATGTAAGTCTTAAATAAATCACTATAGTGCTTAGATGCATCTTGAACAGCATTATTCTCCAAAATACAACATGCAAAAATGATATGAGATAAGATCACTATATGTTAATTTTTGAGCAAATATGAAGTGATTTGTACTTTAAAACTTTTAATTGCATAAATACTAAATATTGAAATCAATAGAAAATTCAATCACATAAATCATTCATCCACAACACAAGATGTACCTTGCGGAAAACAATCCAATTGTGTAGGCTTATATGGCTTTCTTCTCAGGCCTGAACATGTCCCGCAAAGCCCAGGCCCACCACCATTTCAACTGTACTCACCCATCTAACCCCATTCCAACTACATCTGCCTCAACCTCAGGCCTTCCTCATCATCAAGGTAGGCGTTAACCTTACCAAGATAGAGATATGGTAGCTTTGTTGAGAAGGATATAAAAAACTCACCTACCTTCTTTAGAATCATAGTTCCCATTCCATGCATGCCTACCTAGTAATCCATTTAAGGAAAGGGGGCCTCTCTCTGTGATACTAGCTCTTATTTCTTTATAAGGTGTATACCAGAGCTCTGTGGGACCCTCAAAACTATGAGGATGAAAAACCCCAACAAATATTTAGAGTATAATTATGATAGATTGTAGAGAATGTATTTTACATAATAACAAGTTGTCTTTGACACCCCAAGTGCTAGATAAGAAAGAACACTGAGAAATAGAGAATATATATCAATTGTAATAACTTTCCATGTGCCCAACACATTAATAAAAAGTTACAATCACTGCCATGCATACATTAGTGAATGGTTGCATGAGAACATTGCACACATACACCAAAAACTTTGAATTTCCTTCATGAATAATTAATTTGTTACATTGGATTCTTCATCAAGCATAACATATGCACCAGGGTGATTCCGTGAAGGTGGGTAACACTTTTTGGCCAAATTTGGCGATGAAACACTGATTTTTTACTCATGTGCTAGATAGAAGCCCTCGAAACGCATATATGCCATGTGAATTTCGACTTGCAGTAAAAAAACAAATTGTAGAATATTATGTTTCCTTCCCAACAATACTTTAAAAAAAATATTCCGATGTCATTTAATGTGTGAAATTTTGCATTTAATGAACTATGTGACCTTTAAAATTTGAAAAAGTTAATAAGTGGCTCATGTCCATCCCCAATAATTCAATCTTACATTAATAATTAAAAAATATATATATACGAGCATGATTTACACAAAATGAATTGTGGTCTGCATATTTTTTTGTTAATTTATTTCACAATATACAATTAATTATTATTTTTCGAAAGTGACCACATTTGATTTCAGCATCATTTTATACACATGTGTGTCCATCCCGGCTTTTTTTTTCACTGTTTTAAAAAATTGAAAAACCAAAAATACCCTTTTGAAGACAATGTGTCGATGTCTGGGCTGTGTATTTTTCCAAAATTTTTGGATGTGTATTTTTTACCCTGCGGATTTTTCTTTGAGCTGCTTCGAAGTTGTTGTCAGGTTTTCTAAGTGTAAGTTTTAGAACCAATTAAAATAAAAAATCATATGAATGTCAAAACACATGCATGATACCTCAATGGATAGAGGATTCAGTGATGAATCTATCGGTATGAACTCCACTCAGTTGTGTGCCATGAATGGCAGCATTTACACCCCTAGAAGACACAGAGAAACATTAATTTTCCTGTAAGAGGGCTGGATTTCTATTTTTTAGGCCCTCGATCGAGCTCTAGAGATCAATAGAAGTTTTAAAATACCTCGATCGAGGTTTTAACCAAATCTCGATCAAGGGTTTATTAAACCCTCTCGAGAAAATTATAAATAGCTTGATCGAGCTAATACCTCGATCGAGGTCTAGTTTTTGTTAAAAAATCTTACAAAAGTGGTCGGGAATGAAGTTAAGCATTGATGGAATTAATGTCATTTCAACTACCTTCCTAACACCATTTCCCACCCGAATTCCTAAATAAATTCTATATAA
>LPNX010577885.1:126230-155420 GCA_001517045.1 Pseudotsuga menziesii
TCCTAGTGATATAGTTCATATAATTTCATATTGCATAATATATTAAATTTCATAGTGTTCTAGTTCATAATTTATATGTGTGTGTGTGTTAAATTGTTTAGAATGTAAATATAATTTTGTAATTGTAATTTTGTAAATAATTCATAAACTTATATAAATTGTATGTGCATGTTTGAATTCATACATATGTATTCATAATTGTATGTAAATTGTATAATTTCATATTCATATAATTTTATAAAGTGCATATTCATATATTTAATTTCATAGTGAACTCACTGGTCATAATCGATTTTAATTTTCAATTTTAATTTCATATTCATGTATATGAACATTTTCATAGTGTTCAAATTACAATTTTACATTACACTATGATAATGATGATAATTACATTACAATTACAATTACAAGATCACATTACAATTACAATTATAATTTTACAATTACAAGATCACATTACAATTACAATTATAATTTTACAATTACATTAAATTACAATCATTACATTATTACATTACATTACAATAATTACATCATTACATCACATTACAATTTTAATATTGATTTAATTTCATATTCATGTATATGAACATTTTCATAGTGTTCAAATTACAATTTTACAAATTACATTACATAACATATTCAAGCAAAGAGGTAGATATAATATTAGACATGTATATAAGAGTATTTGTTGTACTTTAGTGCAGAAGGAGGTGAATCTAAGTAGCCTTCATCATAAGGAAGAGAAGGAGATGACACAACTCTTCCATATCAACATTCATATCATGAAGACCAAGGTTGACGCTCTATTGGATCCTACTTCACAATACAATCTCATAGAAGCACAATAATATGCATGGATGATTTAACAATGTTCTCAAAGAAACACATAGACCATGTCAATAAAATATTGCGTAGTTAATGTAAACAAAAATCAATTTCCTTATGTAACATATTAACTCTAGTAGAAGAAGATTGAAACACTTGTCAATATGTTGATCATTAGTCCAAAAATGTAATTTTCCTCCATATTGAGTCTAATAACAATCAATTTATCCTTCCATGTCTTGAATGTGCATCATAAATTTAGTAACATATTCTCCTTCCTTCATGTTCAATGTGTAGGACTAATTCCTAAAGTCATTCTTTTAAAAAATGCATGCTTTATATCAAGGAGACAAGAAGAAGAGGAAGGAAATATAACAAAGGAGAATTCAATATGGACACCTTATTAATTATGAAATTCTATATCTACGGTAAGAATTTAAAAATAGGATACATTAAGATATAAGAGGTCACCATTGATTAAGACCTACAAGGTCAAGCAAGGAAAAACTTAGAACACTATTTTGAATTGGTGTGGGTTTGCTTGGGGCATATTTGGCCTAATTTATACAAGTAGATGGTTTATGTATATGGAAGAAAAGTTGGATGGCACTAGGAATCCCTTCTATGAAGTCTTCAACAACAATATATGCCCTCATTCTGCCACATACAATGTGTTCATTGTTTGTTTTTGTAAGGAAGACATGCTTGAAGACTTTAGCTCTCAAAGTAGATCTTGGGTGCATTCTGAAAAATATATAAGAAAAAATGGTTCTAATTGTATAAACTGATAAGATTTCAACATCCTAGTTGAAACCAAATAGACCTATGAGGCTATAACATCAACCAAGTGAATCAAGGGTATTAGTATAAACTTGAACATAATTGTATTCTAGTATATGATAATGATAATAATTACATTACAATTACAATTACATTCACATTACAATTACAATTACATTACAATTTTACAATTACAATTACATTACATTGCAATCTTGTACAAATGACTAGGATTCATACTTAAAAACATCCCGATTGGGACATAAGTCTCATCCGCAACAATTGTGGGAAGTACTTGGGATTTTCCCTAAAACTCATTATGCGGAGTACCACGAGAACCCCGAAGTAGCTGGCCAATGAGAGGACTTGCCAAGAGAAAAGGGAAACGACCCCTGCTGGATTGACTAGATTCCCACCTGTGAGGAAAACCAAAGAGTTGTCGTAATTTGTGGCCAAGTGGTTAGCAGTTTTACCTGCATCGTGAAGTGAGGGGTATTGCCCGAATACTCTAGCCTGAGATAGCCTTGGTGGCCAAGTGACTACCTTTTAACCATTAAAAAGCCGATTTAAACCGGGGTCCATATTCATCTCCAGTTACTACTACAGCCACCATTCTTTGCATTTATTTGTTAATTTGTTAACAAACAATGGCAATATGATAAACTTAAAATAAAACGTTATTCAAGCTTGTATAATTTATTTGCTAATTTTTTAACTAACAATGGCAATATGATAAGTAAAATAAAATGTTATTATTGAGCTTGCATTTATTTGTATTTATTCTTGAGCTTGTAAATTTATTTTTGAGTTTGTATTTGTTTATTGCTAGATCCTGGCTAGCCATCACCAGATCGTACGCCCTCTGATTTCTCAAGAGTAATTGGGAGCTTCAATGACATTGTGTTGATGTATATGTAACTTTGGAATGTATTCTTCTATGTATCTTATGTATTGTAACCCGATGTTTATTCCGGGATGTTTATATTATGTATTTGAGTCATGTGGTCATGCCCCGATGTTCCAATCGGGAGGATTAATAATGTAATAAAGTCATCTCAAGTCATTAGGTAAGTCCCCACAGTTTCAGGGCACTTGAGTTATTATACACTAATTAAGGTGTAGGCTCGAGTAGTAATTATTAGGTTGAGCCTACGTGTGAAAAGGCAATTCAAGTGAACGGATGAATATAAATAGAGAGTGAGAGTCTCTCTATTTATCACTTGTGAAATACATCACTTGCTCTCTCAAGTGTGGCACACTATTGAAGAAGGAAATACTGGGACTAGACAGAAGACAGAAGGCTACTGCTATTTTTGGGAGATCTCTTACTGTTTTGGTGTTGATTCTATCTTAGAGGAAGTTGCGGGGTTTTCTCCTTTATGGTTTCCCCGAGGAAAATCTCTTTGTGTCTCTTGTCTCTTGTGATGTGCTTATGTTTTATTGTTGTGCTTGTTATTCTCTCAGTGAAAAGATCCTAAGATCATAATGCTAGCTTAATGTCATGAAAAACTAACATGGTATCAGAGCTAACCTGAGAAGAAGACATTATGTAGCTACAGGAACTAGGGCTTCCTAGTTTGTGGATCTTCCTCCACGGATTTTCAGCAAAAGTATGCATCTTTTTGTCGATGTGGAATTCAAATTCAAGCATTTTCAGTTTCGATGTGGAAATTAGGGCTTTCTACAGAAGAGGAATTTTCGAGTGAGACAAGCATAGGATTGTTCTCCTTCTCAAAACCGAATTTTAGAGACCTGGATCAAGAAATTTGGTTAGGTGAAACTCCGGGAAAGTCAAACCCTAGTTTGACCCTGAGCTAGGAGAAACCCTAAATACTAAAACTGCTAAGTTTTGGTACAGTCGCTATATTCCAAGATTGGAGAAGTATCAGAAGCTAAAAATTTCAGGGGCTGAAGATAAAATTCTTATGAACACTGTTTCCAAAAATCAGTCTCCGATTCGCTATATTCTGGGAGATATGATCTCTCAAAGTTAGGGTTCCAGCCTCTTCCATAAATCATCCATAAACAGGACTCCTGGGGAGAATTGCAATATCTTGAGCTACAGAGGTCCAAATGGAATTCCTAAAGATGTTCCAGAAAGGGAACAGAATTTAATTTCGGTGGTCCAAATATCATACTTAGAAGATGAACCAGTGACACATGGCATGCCGTACAACTTCGCTATTCTGAATAGTCCTGTAACAGGTCACCTTGGGAAAAGGATCATAAATCCCAAATGGTGAAACCAATTCTAATAAAACCTATGGTGTTGGATCCAAAACATACGAGATTAACTTAATGCAAAATGTTAGACACATAGGATTAGTAATTTCGAAGATATCACAGAAACAGTAACAGGCCTTTCTGTAGAAGAAATCAAAAAATTAGGGCTTCCCGTTTCGGGAGCTTCCCTCCACTGTTTTCAGAAAAGGAGTACATTGGACAGCTCCATTTGAAGAGATCTATCTGTTTTTCCAATCAGATTTGAAATTTTCCAATTTTTGAAAATTAAGGTTTCTGCGACAAACCCTAGATCAGCGAACTCTGGGACAAGGATGGACACCTCAAATCGGTAAGATCTAATCCTTTACTATTTCCATTTGAGGTTCTCATTTCAATATGATATATCACATCAGCTTGGTGACAAGCTTGCGAAATTTGACAACTTCCAAGCCTGGAAGTATATTATCTCTCTGAAGAAAATGGATTGGACACCTACATGAGTATGGAGGTTCCAGTTTCAGAGGGAGACGAGGTTAGAAGCCTTTCACAAGAAGAACTTGGTCAAGGCCAAAGAAGACATCATGCTCATGCTGTAGAGGATGATGAACTATCCAGAAAGAGATCCAGATATGAAAGTGAAGATTCTTCAAGCAATGATGAATATGTTCTGATATCAGCTCTCATAGGTAACATTACTCATGGAAGTGATGATTGGCTTATAGACAGTGGAGCTTCCAAACATATGATGGGATTCAAGGAGTCCTTTGTAAGACTGTCAGAACATGAATCACTTCACAAGGTGAAACTAGGAGATGACTACCAATATCCAAACAAAAGGTAGTGGAGAATCTTCATACAAGCTAGACTCTGGTAAGTCTCTAACAATGAAAGAAGTATTGTTTGTTCCAGGACTCAAGAAGAACCTTCTCTCCATTTCAGCATTGATGCAAAGGGAATGCGAGTTGCATTCATAGATGGTAAAGTCATCATGTGGCCAAAAGGAAATACTATCGATGATGTGGTAGTGATTGGAGAACAAGAAGGAGGCTTGTACAAATTGAAGGGCTATCCAGAACAAGCCTTGATCCATGACATAGTAGAGCCAAATGAGCTTTGGCATAGAAGGCTTGCACATGTGCATTACAGAGCACTACCTATTGCAAGCAAAGTTGTTAAAGGTATTCCAGAATTTCAAGCTATTTGAAGGGAAGAACAAAATCAAAATATGACTTAAAGAAACCAGTTGAAGAATGTGAAGATCCAGAATGCAGAGACCATGCAGTCATAAGAGTCTCTCAAATCAAAGAACAACTTGAAGCGGTAAAAGAAAAAGTGAAGAATGCAAAAGTGGTGATGGCCACCTTGAATGGCCTCCCAGGATCGTGGAATTCATTCATGTGAGGAATGTGTGATTACTTTCAATAGAATCTAGAAAGTGAACTCACAAGAAGAAGAAGCTCAAGAAGAGAAGGTGGGAGCAACTGAAGATCAAGCTCTTTCCATCCAAAGAATATCCCTCAAGCAATGAGGAATATGAAGAACTCAACTCTTGAAGAACTTCTTATCCACCTTAGCTTTTGGATAAGAAACGATGCTATTATGAATGAAGAAGACAATGAAGCTGAAGGTTCAAGAAGGATTCTACCCTCAAAACAAATAAAGATAAGTATTCAATTGTCATTTCATTATATTATTTTGTTATGCATTTGTTATTGTATTATGCATGATAAGATGTTTGCATTAATGACAGAATACTACTAATATGCATGTGATGGGTAAGTAGCTCATGGGGCTATACAAATTCTCCATTGCTACTTATCTAGAATGAAACCTCTTTGCTGACATATTGGATTAGTGCACAATCTCAATGTTATCTTGGTAGAGATGGAAGGCATCTAGGAAGTTTCAATGAGATATGGATGAATGTTGTATTGGCTAAAGTAGTTGCATGAACATATATTTATGCATAAGTGTTTGCCAATATAAATATTCCTTATGAAATGTTTCTAACCATACAATTGCATTTGACTTGTAGGAAAGATCTCATACATAATCGCCTACAAGAAAAGAAGAATGAGGACTTGTTCCGAAGAACAAGTGACGACAGTTCAAAGACAAAGAATAATATGACGAGTGCAGTGAAATCATTGATGCAGAACCTTCCAGCCACCAAGAAGAAAGGGAAGATCAGTTCAAGAAGAATGATGTCTGGGCGTAGTATCGAGACCTGAAGAGAAGTTCATAGTTCCATCATGCAGTAGATGGAAACATCGTGGGATACAAAGCAAGATTCGTAGCATGAGGCTTCTCATGAAGAGAAGGCATAGTCTACAAAGAAACATTTACAGCTAATAGAAGTGAAGTCACATGACATGCATAGTCATGTGTGCAAATGAAAGAAGGCCTTGTACGAGTTTAGAAGACACCCATGGCATAACACATACATGATGAGCTTGATGAATATCTTAACCTTTGCTACAAGGTTGATAGAGGATGACAAGCTCACAAATGGGTGCAAGATGAATTTTTGAAGAAGTTCAAGATAGAGGATCTTAGTATCCAGTGATCCTAGATGGATACTACTTGTCACTCCAGTACAGAATGTTTCAGTGCATAGATTACAGAAGACAGAGGGAGTATGATGCTCCGCTTCAGAGGGAGTGATTGCAGAAGATCCTGAGGTTCGACATGGTACAACAGGATGGGCAGATTACTGATGATTCTAGGCTTTACTGAGAGTAAAGTGGATTCCAACCTTTGATTCAAGGTTGAAGGTGGAAGACCAGTGATGCTCCTGTTATGTGTCGATGCACTACTGTTCTAGGTATGGAGGTGTGGTAGAGTACAAATGGAATCTTCCTTGGACAAGGGAAGTATGCAGTAGAGATCCTAAAGAGGTTTGGGATGATGGAATGCAAGACTATGGCCACACCTATGGCATCGAACCTGAAGCTATTGAGTGATGCTTCGTCAGAGTCAGTTGATGCTACGATGTATCGTCAGATGCTTAGGTCATTGATGTACCTGACGAACACGAGACCAGATATTTGATTTGCTGTGAACACCTTGAGCCAGTACCTGATAGATCCGAGAAGTGTTCACTTGATAACTGCAAAGCATATTTTGAGGTACATGAAGGGTACAATTGATTATGGGCTCAAGTACGATGCGAATCAGAAGATTAACCTGGAAGGTTATGTTGATTCAGATTGGGCAGGCAGTGCCATCGACGGGAAGAGTACTTCGGGATGTTGCTTCAGTATGGGATCAGGTGTGATCTCTTGGTTTAGCAGGAAGCAATCCTGTGTGGCACTAAGTACGGCTAAAGCAGAGTATGTCGCAGCTTGTTCAGCTAGTTGTAAGGAAGTATGGCTGCGGAAGCTACTGTCTGATATATTTGATCTCCATTTAGATGCTACTTGTATACATTGTGACAACCAGAGTTGCATGAAGTTGTTAGAGAATACAGTGTTTCATGACAGGTCAAAGCATATCAAGATCAAGTATCACTATATCAGGGATATGGTGCAGAGAGGAGTAGTGAAGCTCCTGTATGTTACGACGGAGGAACAGATAGCCGATGTATTGATGAAGCCATTGGCTAGGCTGAAGTTCGAGTACTTCAAAGAGAGACTTGGTGTTCTCCAGATCGAGGCTTCCTCCCAGAGAAAGTGATGAGACCCATAGCCATTCTGACATGGTGAGAGGATTGGTTCCTTCCATGGTTAGATATAAGGGCTGAGCCATTCTGTCATGGTGAGAGGATTGGTTCCTTCCATGGTCAGATATAAGGGCTGAGCCATTCTGTCATGGTGAGAGGATTGGGTCCTTCCATGTTAGATATGAGTGCTGAGATCCATAGCCATTCTGATGAGTAGGTCAGATATAAGGGCTGAGCCATTCTGTCATGGTGAGAGGATTGGTTCCTTCCATGATCAGATATGAGTGCTGAGATCCATAGCCATTCTGACGAGTAGCTCAGATATAAGGGCTGAGCCATTCTGTCATGGTGGTAGGGTTGCTCCCTTCCATGTCAGATATGAGTGCTGGCCATTCTGTCGAGTAGGAAAGATGTAAGAGCAATTTCCATTCTAGGAATGGAGGCACCTGGTCAGTTACCAGGAACACTCAGTGTAAGAACTGAGTAGCCATTCTGATGTGATAGAGGGATGTGTTCCCACTTGATCAGATGTAAGGGCTGAACCATTCTGTTCATGGCTAAAGGATTAAGTTCCTTCCATGTCAGATGTGAGTGTTGGCCATTCCGACAAGTAGGTCAGACGGTAAGGGCAACTGCCATTCTCTAGGAGAATGGAGCCGCCTGGTCAGTTACCAGGTAGTTCAGTCGAGGAGTACTGGGGGCCATTCTGATGTGATTGCTGGGATGTGTTCCCCTCATGATCAGATATGAGTGCATGCCCTTCCATCATTGTGAGCAGGATGTGTTCCCGCCTGGATGGATGTAAGTGCTGAGCCTTGTCACAGATGATAGTAGGTGTGTCCTATCATGCTGGTGACTATAAGTGCTGTGCCATTTCACTGATGATAGTAGGTGTGTCCTATCATGCTGGTGACTGTAAGTGCAGTGCCTTTTCACAGATGGTAGTAGGTGTGTCCTACCATGCTGGTGATTGTAAGTGTAGAGCCTTTTCACAGATGGTAGTAGGTGTGTCCTACCATGCTGGTGATTGTAAGTGCAGAGCCTTTTCACAGATGGTAGTAGGTGTGTCCTACCATGCTGGTGATTATAAGTGCTGAGCCTTTCCACATATGGTAGTAGGTGTGTCCTACCATGCTGGTGGATGTGAGCGATGTGCCTTTCCACAGATGATAGTAGGTGTGTCCTATCATGCTGGTGGTTGTAAGTGCTGAGCCATTTCACAGATGATAGTAGGTGTGTCCTATCATGCTGGTGAATGTGAGTGCTGGGCCTTTCTAATGGGATTGTAGTTTACTACATGATCAGATGTGAGTGCTGGGCATGCCTTTCTGACGAGCAGGTCAGATATAAGTGCTAGGCGAAGACCTACATGAGCGTAGGCCTACAACCAGCATGAAAAAGGGCTAGCTCTATAGAACTTCCTATGATGAGAAGAATCATGAGATAGCACCAGTGTTGATCCAAATCGAGTGATGATCCAGATCCAGTAATGATGATCCAGCAGTGATGATCAAGATCGAGTGATGATCCAGATACAGTCCAGTGATGTTGATCCAAATCGAGAGATGATCCAGATCCAGTGATGATGTTTTATGTTGATCCAGATCGAGAAATGATCCAGATCTAGTGATGATGTTTTATGTTGATCCAGATCCAATGATGATGTTTCATGTTGATCTAGATCGAGAGATGATCTAGATCCAGTGATGATGTTCTATGTTGATCCAAATCGAGAGACGATCTAGATCCAGCGAAGATGACTTAAAGAAGAAGATGACTTGAAGACGAAGATGACTTGAAGACGAGATGATCCAGCTGATACAGAGAAGAAGACCAGTGCTGAAAATTGTGTCGAAAGAATACCTTCCTAGTTAAGAGGGAGCGTTGATGTATATGTAACTTCGGAATGTATTCTTCTATGTATCTTATGTATTGTAACCCGATGTTTATTCCGGGATATTTCTATTATGTATTTGAGTCATGTGGTCATGCCCCAATGTTCCGATCAGGAGGATTAATAATGTAATCAAGTCATATCAATTCATTAGGTAAGTCCCCACAGTTTCGGGGCACTTGAGTTATTATACACTAATTAAGGTGTAGGCTCGAGTAATAATTATTAGGTTGAGCCTACGTGTGAAAAGGCAATTCAAGTGAATGGATGAATATAAATAGAGAGTGAGAGTCTCTCTATTTATCACTTGTGAAATACATCACTTGCTCTCTCAAGTGTGGCGCACTATTGAAGAAGGAAATACTGGGACTAGACAGAAGACAGAAGGCTACTGCTGTTTTTGGGAGATCTCTTACTGTTTTGGTGCTGATTCTATCTTAGAGGAAGTTGCGGGGTTTTCTCCTTTATGGTTTCCCTGAGGAAAATCTCTTTGTGTCTCTTGTCTCTTGTGATGTGCTTATGTTTTATTGCTGTGCCTGTTATTCTCTCAGTGAAAAGATCCTAAGATCATAATTCTAGCTTAATGTGATGAAAAACTAACACATTGGAATGGCTGCTAATTGTTTAAGAGGGTTGGATGATGCCACTCAAGAAGAGTTCGGGAACCCGACCCCTGATCAGATAATCATAGAGCATGTTAGTAACATAATCAAGTTGTACTTTGAACAGCAATCAGTGATTACACAAGCTCAAATCCTACATGGATTGATAAAACACAAAAAATTGAAACATGCCACAAAGTTGTTGGGTTTTAAGGATGTTAAAAATAAAAATGCATGTGAGAATGTAACAAAAAATGTAACAAATGCACTATCTGCATTTTAAAAGTCAATAAAAAAAGATATCATGGCTGCTCGTAGGGAAATTACAACCACTATTGTGGCACGAAGCACCTCAAGAAATCGAATGGTCGCAACAATGTCAAAGATGCTCCACGTTTCAAGAAAAACACTACACAAATACACTAAATTCAGGGTAAAGATAGATGAAAACAATGAAGCTTCTTGTTGGGATCTTATATGCAGAGAATCATATACAGATAGGATGGAAGAGGGCATCAGAGAGAAGGTGATAGAGTATTGGGACAACCATTCTCGTGCTATACCAGATTGAAAACATGTCCTGCGACAACCTTCTGGCAGAGGCATTTATAAGGAGTTGTTATCTCCTAAATAAATTAGTTTTCTATAGGTCAAACTCAGACAATTTATTTTTTGCATAGTGATGATGATGTCAGGGCATATTATGAAATATGTTTGGGTGATTAACAAAATTGGAATGCCTTATATTCTAAATTTTTCACAAAAAATTAAAAGTTTAGCTTTCGGTGGCTTAGGTGAATTTTTCAACAGTTCATTAGCCACCAAAAAGCCTAGATTTCGGTAGCTAACAATTTGGACTCAAGACTGCGTTAACCATTGAAAGCATGTTGACTCCGTTTTTAATAAAATTTGAAAAGGCAGCTTCCGGTGGCTTAGGAGAACATACCAATGATTCATTAGCCACCAAAAATCCCATCTTTCGGCAGCTAAAAAACCAAATCCAAGATTACCTAAACCATCAAAATCTACAAAAGAGGAAAATGGTTAGTGCCGCCGTCAAAATCAACCACCGTCAGCATGAAGAGCGCCATTGACAAGCTCTTATCCACCAAAAAGACTGGGACTGCAAAAGAAATCATGAGTTGGCAGAGAAGTGGTCATTATGAAACCGAAATGACTGTTGAAAGACCTAAAACCCTCACTTCCCTCCATCTATCCCGTGACTACAATATAACCACAAAAAGACATCAAGTTCTAGTTAAGATGATTATTGTACTAGCCATCTCGTGGTTCTCACCAAAGTTTATCGTCATCTTGCTAAAGTACCAATCGACTAAGTAGCCCCTCAAAATTAGCACCCTATCCTCAGTCCACTCCACATTTCCCTACATGTATCCTCACTGCTTCAGGCCATCCCTGAAACCAACACAGATTAATCTCCTTCCCATAATTCAAATTTTTATTTTTTTCTAGGTGTTGGAGACATTTACCATCATACACACTCTTTTTGGTCAAATTGGCCTAGTTAAACCACTATCCTAAGTATAATTGACATTAATTGACATCAGTGGAGCATTAATTGCCATCATCTAGTCACAGCCACGCCTACCTACAGTCAAGAAGGATAACTTAGCCTTCTCCTACAATTAAGGAGGCTAACTGGAGCACTCCGGGGGTGATCTAAGTGATGTTAATGCACCTAATTTCTAATTGGTGGTTACAATCAGTTCAACCAGTTAGTTAAGGCACCTCCTCTCATTAAATATATTATTTAATGATTATTTATTATTATTTAATGATCTAGAGTCAACAGGGTGCCTCCACCAACTTCTGATGATCAGTTTAGCTTCAGTTAACCTCATCGGTGTTCATTGAAGTCATGGAGCACTAGCACTTGATGGTTGGCTTGCTATGACATGTGTTTGATCTCCTTCAGTTGAGATTCAGTCATTTATTGCACTCCGACTTTAGTTAGGGTTTGGTGAGCCAATTAGGGTTTTGGTCAAGTGGTTAACTCAGTGTGAACCAATGGTTGAGAGTCAGTTAAGCTAGACTCACTCACTGAATTCGAATTGTCTCCTTAGGTATTTGAATTCTTCATGGATTAAAGCTATTGCTTGACATTGGTATTGTAACCATTCATTGTTTTTTGAATATACATAGAGGAAGCCATTCTGGTTCTGATTAACACCATTTCACGAGTATTTGTTGATTATTCTTTGATGAGATTGATTCTTAGTTCATAGATCAATGTGCAAGATTAATATGGTATCAAAGCATACATCGGGACGAAGATCTATCTCTCAAAAACAATCTTTTTGACAGATTTCTCCATGAAAAGTGAGCAATAGCTCAAAAATCCAGCACTGCACCAGAAGCTAGGGCTTACCACTCAATACCCCAAGCAAATAACTTGTTGATAAAGCTTGCTTGATTGACTATGCTGGGTATGATGAAATCCTAGAATGTGCAGGCTGTCTGACCTTACGGTGCCCCTTTTGTTTTTATTTGTAGGTTTTAATAGGTACAACTTTAGATGGACTCATTAATCCCTCTTCTCACCCCATTCACAAGCTATTTGGAATGGAAGTTGAAGATGATTGCATCTTTGAAGAGACGAGGTCTCTATGAGGTGTCTATTGGACTTGGAAAAGAGTCTTATGAGAATGAAAATGAATGGCTAAATGCTGGTGACAGAGCTTTTGGAGCAATAGGTCTGGCCCTTTCTCCTAACTTGTACAACCTTATTTGTTCTGCTGAATACCCAAAGGAAGTCTGGACAAAATTGGACAGAACATTTGGAAAACACAATGAAGATCATAATAGTACTTTGGAGATCACATCCAGCACCACAAGAGTTCTTTACTCAAAATTCTTGGCCTCTACTCTCTCTGATGAAGTTGTTCAAGATGAAGATGAAGCAAAATCTTCTACACATTCAATTCGAATTGAAGAAAGTCTCCATGCAGTGACTCCTTCTCCCGATGCTCTGGAAGTTCATGAGATCTCTGATATCTTATATTCTCGTATTGATGAAACAAAAGAAGACATTCAAATCTCTGATATTGAAGAAAAATACTGCTGCACTTCCATGCAAACATTCATCGATGATTTTCCTTTGAATTCTATGCAAAAATTACCAGTAATTGCTTTCGAAAGTGAAGAGAAGTTTGATTTTTCTCCCTCTAATGTTGCTATTGGTGTGAAAATATGTAAAAAATTGGATATTTTGGAAGAAATATCAGATTATAAGAGTGACACACTTTCTCCCCATGATCTAGATCTTCCAGCAAAATCCTGCAGGATTGCATGCACCAAAATTCAGAATTTTGAAGAAAAAGACAACTGTGCATCCACCGTTTCAGTTGACCATAATTTTGGATATGATATGAACCTTATTGGATCTGATATGATATTATTTGGATCATATCTGATATTGCTTGGTTCAATATTCAGGTTTATAAACCTTCAGTACTGCTTGTAGCTGTTTTCATCAACGGTGTGAAGAAACAAGTACTGCAAGTCTCCTACAAAACTACTACTGGGGATTTGATTTCATTTCATAGTTTTGGATCTGTTGTGAACTTATTTATATCTGATTTAAATTCTGATATGATATTATTTTGTTCATATTTTAAAATCCAAGAGCTTTCATTCATGCTTGTAGCTGCTCTCACCAATTCCGGTGTGAAAAATCAAGTACCATAGTTCTTCTTCAATTTTGTTGCTGGGGATTTGGTGTTAGTTTCCTCTTATGAGGTTGCTGATATTGTATTTTGTGAATCATTAGATATTTTTGAAGCTATATCATATTATGTATCTCAATCATTCGCTCTCCAAAGTCCCATGGATTCTCTACCTTTGGTCACAAGCTCATCTCCTCATAGAACTAGTAAAGAGGAAGACATTCTGCATCTTGCTCCTAAAAATTGGGGCTGATTTTACCACTCATGGTTTTCTGTTCAAGGCTGAAAAATATCAGTTTCCTGAGTGTTCCACACATGGTTTGATTCCTCAAGAACCTTTGCTCTCTCTTCAGATGATTTCAACTACTGTACATGGGTCCAGTTTTCATCGTGTAGCTATTTATATTTCTGATTCAGTTGAGTGCATTGTTCTTCTTCCAAAGTGGAAGATTCCTCCAGAAATATTCATTTAGTTTGGATTCATAGGTTCACATGCACAGTCTCATGATGTTGCTGCATAGAAGAACCAATTCTTGATTTATTGCTTAGTTTGAGGGGGGGTATTTTTCCCATGATATTTTCCTCGTTTCCTTGGTTATATCAAGCAGTTACTTTATTGTACAGGGTGACCTATGGCCTTTGTTTCTGGGACCCTAGCATTTTTATGCATTTATGTTTTCTAAGTCTTCCTGAGTATAGCTTAAGGGGGGGTGTTGGAGACATTTACCATCATACACACTCTTTTTTGTCAAATTGGCCTAGTTAAACCACTATCCTAAGTATAATTGACATTAATTGACATCAATGGAGCATTAATTGCCATAATCTAGTCACACCCACGCCTACCTACAGTCAAGGCGGCTAAATTAGCCTTCTCCTACAATTAAGGAGGCTAACTGGAGCACTCAGTGGGTGATCTGAGTGATATTAATGCACCTAATTGCTAACTGGTGGTTACAATCAATTCAACCAGTCAGTTAAGGCACCTTCTCTCATTAAATATATTATTTAATGATTATTTATTATTATTTAATGATCTGGAGTCAACAGGGCACCTCCACCAACTTTTGATGATTAGTTCAGCTTCAGTTAACCTCATCGGTGTTCATTGAGGTCATGGAGCACTAGCACTTGATGGTTGGCTTGCTATGGCATTTGTTTGATCTCCTTTAGTTGAGATTCAGTCATTTATTGCACTCCGACTTCAATTAGGGTTTGGTGAGTCAATTAGGTTTTTGGTTAAGTGGTTAACTAAGTGTGAACCAATGGTTGAGAGTTAGTTAAGCTAGACTCACTCATTGAATTCGAATTGTCTCCTTAGGTATTCGAATTCTTCATGGATTAAAGATATTGCTTGACATTGGTATTGTAACCATTCATTGTTTTTTGAATATACATAGAGGAATCCATTCTGGTTCTGATTAACACCATTTCATGAGTATTTGTTGATTATTCTTTGATGATATTGATTCTTAGTTCCTAGATCAATGTGCAAGATTAATACTAGGTTCTAGAAGCACAGTCCAGACATGAAGAAAGGAGGAAGACCTGCCCTCAGACATGAATTGGGTGACATTGGCTACATCGAGTCACATCCAGAAATATGCCATTTTTTCAAAGATGTAAACTGCTACAGGTTCTGTGAGAAGATCCAGGGATCCCACCAGCAAGTGGCAAAAGCCTTTGCCCTCTCTTTTGATGGCTCTAAGGCATTGATATGCAAAGAAGAGTTCCAGGTTCATGAGGCCCTAATAGCAGAAGTAGCAGAACTCCCAAGGACTGGGTAGAAATGGTTCAATACCACCATCACAAAGGATGTGGAATTCAGGTCTTACTTGAAGCCTGAACACAAGAATGTAGTATGGAAGAAAATCATCCATTCAACCTGGCTTGAGGAGAAGTGGCAGAAGTTGTTGATAGCAATCCTGGTTTATATAACCTGTGAAGGTAGGTATAATCAGATGATGATATAGCGCTTTAAATTGATGAACCATTTCATAGGAAGGAGTGCATTGAACCTACCTTTCTACCTCCACAAGAACCTAACCAAGATGGCCCACTAGGTCAAGGACCAGCCCACCAAAATTATAGGCAAGCTATCTCACCATGGCCTGATAAAACTCATTGTCCAAGAATTGCTGCAAAGAAGAAACATAGCATGGACATATTTCTTATTTTGGAATGAGCTTGAAACAGGCTTACAGCAAGAAGACAAAGGAAAGTACCCTTCAAAGAAGTCCACCACTCCCAGGAGTGGCAAGAGGAAGAGGAGGGCCATCTCACCAATTATGGTGGATCAGCCCTCTCCAACTACCGAGACCAACAAAACAAAGAGAAATATGGATTTCCCTAGGAAGGTAGAGGAAGTTTCAACTCCAGACATAAACATACTCAACTTGCCTTACTCAAAATCTGAGGATCAAGAAGAATAGGAAGATAACTGAGCAAAACAATCTCAAGAAAGGCAAGAGGAGTTTCCAGCACCCACACCAAAAGAAGACCAGGGTGAACCAGTGGAAGAAACTTCCTCCAAGAAACCTAGGTCCCAGAGAATCAACCAGCTATTAAGGTAGGGACATGAACTCGAGGTCTTAGACAAAGATATCAAAAGAAATAATGCAATATTAACCAAGAAAAATACGGAATTGCATAATTCTCTCCTAGAAATGAGAGGGATGTATGTCCCGCTGAAAAGAAGAAATCTGAGATTAATGAAGGACAAATACAGGCTCTACAAAATGATTAGAGTGTCGAGTTTGCTGAAGAAAAACTCAAACCCTATCTCTCAAGTTCACCTTGCGCTGGAAACCCTAGCAGAGGAAGCAATAAGCCTTCATGACCCAAAGGTAGCTCGTGATGTTGTTGATATTCCAAATCTTATGCAGGTTGAAGAAGTACCAAAAGGTCAGGAGTAAAGTTGTAAAAGATTGATTAAAAGACTAATTAAATTTTGCAGAAATAGAGCTTTTGGTGGCTTAGGTGAACGCAGCAGTTGTTCATTAGCCACTAAAAGCAAAGCTTTCGGCAGCTTACAGACCGAGAATTATGTTTTCTTAACCACCAAAAGCACAAAAGGGTGCAGAAAGACATGCTTCCACACATAACCAATTTTGATGGATCCAAACACCTCAGGGATGAGTTATGAAGATGAAGATTAATGAAAGACACCAGTGGATTGGGTCTATTCCAGTTTTGAAGGTGCACTAAGGTGAAATGGGTCACAAACCCTACCTACTTTTGGAAAACTGTGACTTATCTGTCAGATAGCAGGGCCTAGTTATACTTCAGTGGTCACTGCAGTTATCAAAGAGTTCAAGGAGTGAACAAGTATTAGAGTTAGATAGGTTAGCACTTAAATTAGGGTTTTTTACCTAATTTTGCAAAAACAGTTATGTTATCTATTTTTAGTAAGTTTGTTCCAACTTTTGAGGATCTGAAATAAATTTTGTAAAGGCTATAAAGCCTATGACTAATGTTGAAGCAAGGGTTTGACTTCAGAGACTTTTAGACCCTTATTTTAATCAAGCTTCTCATATTATTCATCATTTAGTATAAGCTCTTTTTCCATTATATGTTCAGATTCCATCTCTTTTCTGTTCTGTACTTATGCTTGGATGTTTGATTCAGGTTTATTCTTTTTGTCTAATACTAGATAGTTGTCATCCTATCTTTGTGTTGATGAGTTGAATTGCAAGTATCTTTCCTTGTTATGATTAGCCATTCATATGTGATTTCTTTATATATGAATCTGCTAACATAGTGAGTTCTCCATCTATTCACCCTATTATCAACTCTCTGAACATTGATAGTTAGAAGCCTTATCTATTTGATTGAGTTTTATGTATGTCTTAAGAGAGTTAGGTCTTGTAGGCCATCTAACTTGATCCATTTATTAAATCATTGAAAAATATTGAAGTTACCAGGCATCCTCGAGCTGCAACCTAGAGGAGTTTCCTGGAGTGCTAACAAATTGGCATCGTTGCCGGGGAGAGGAGATTGAAGCTCAGATTTCCTGGGGGATGACATAGATCCTACTTTGATGATAGACAAATTCTGGACACTTTTTGGTTGTAATCATCTATCTGGCGACTCCATTGGAATAAGGTGGCTTCAAGAAGACCAAGTACCAGACCAAACCCTCGAGGGCCATGAGTAACACATGTTTCAGATCCAGAAGAGATTCTAAGAGGAGATAGGGCTTCACTAAGATAGACCTCCAGAGCTGCAAGGGGAGCTACATCAGGTATTTCTGTTGTTATATCAAATAGACCTCCATTTCAATCTTATTCTACTGAAACATATAATTCTTAGGAATTTATAATTGAATAAGAAAATTTTAGGGTTGAGGAATCTTAAAGCACTGTTGCTTGTGTAGATCCAATACCTGGTGACTCCAATGAGATAAATCCACCCCGAATACTCTCTCAGCTACCACCCACACCAATAGCATCTCCTTCTTCCCTTTCCATACCCACTTCCAATATGGCTACCCCTCTTACCAAAATGGAAAGGATCCTTGTCGCAAGATACGCCCCTCTAAATTTTCCTAACCCCCTCTTTGCTATTCCTACTAGATATTATCTCAAATACATGCCTAAGTTTACTAGAGAGGGAGATTTCACTGCTGAAGAACACTTAGAGGAATTCTACAGTTATGCTGAGAATATAAACATTGAACAAGAGGATGTGTGGACTAGGGTTTTTGTGCAAATTCTAGATGGTCAGGGTAGGAAATGATTCAAAGAGTTTCCTGCTGGATCAATAGCAGGCATTGAAGCCCTAGATGACATATTTTTGAAGCATTAGGGAGAAATAAGAGACCACCTTGACTACATTACTGAATTTAGCAATCTGGGGAGAGAGAATGGTGAGTCTGTTTCCAACTTCACCAAAATATTTAACAAGATGTTCAGCAAGATCCCTGCTGAGATCAAGCCAACTGACACTTTAGCCAAAATCACCTATGCCAATGCCTTTGATTTTGAGTTATTCCTTCTTCTCAGAGAAAGAATATCAGCTTCTCTATCACTCATGCAATATGCTGCTCTTGAAGTTGAGTCCAACATCATTGCATCTCGAAAGGTTAAGGGAAAAGTGGAGAGGAAGAAACAACCCACAGATCCTCTTAGGGATTCTTCATCAGAGACTAAAATTGAGAAAATGGCCAAAATGTCGCATAGTTTGATAGCTGAAATGTCTAGGCTTAAAGACCAAGGGAAAATACCTGTGAGGGGTAAAGGGCCAAATGATTTTGCTCCCAGAAACCCTAATTTTGTCCCTTACAGAATAAATAACCCACCAGCTCAGATCCTTCAAAGGTATAGGAATCAAGCTGAGGATCAAAGAATCAGACCTCCTTTTCATAATGTTGTACTAGAAGAAGAACCAGAGTTCACTCAAGAAGAAGGAGAGGCAGAAGACAATATCAATTGTATGGAAGATGAGGTAGATCTCTCTTTCCTAACACAAGCAAACTATGAGGAAGCCCTCATGAATGAGCAGACCATGGAAGAATCTTTGTATCAGGAAGATGATCAAGAGGGTTATAATTTGAGATCCAGAATTGTTGCTCCTATGAAGAAGAGTCCTTCCCCTACAAAGCAGCCTGCTCCTCATGCTAAAACGATTGCTGCTCCTGCAAAGAAGATGATTGTTCCTCCAGGACAGCAACAAAGGCCATTACAGCCATCAAACCATGATCCTATTCAGCTCAAAGCCACACCACAAGAGGTAAGAACTTTTGACAAATTATCCTATGCTTTCAACATTGAGTCAGAAATTCAAAAGTTAAAATCCCCTTTTCCCTTGATAGAGCTGATGAAGAATGATGCCTTCAAGTCATCCATACTGAAATCCCTTCAACCCAGGACACCCATAGATGTTGAATTTGTGAACTTGCAAGATGATAAGCCCACAGTAATCCTAGGTCCTATGATTGAAGAGATGGATGAATCTTGCCCACCTTTCTACATATCTTTGAACATCCATGATAAAATACTTCACAATTTTTTGCTGGAATCAGGAGCTTCCCATAACCTAATGCCAAAAGCAGTGATGGATGAGCTTGGCCTCAGCATTACAAAACCCTACCATGCTCTATTTTATTTTGAATCTAGGAAGGTCAAATTCCTGGGCCTCATCAAAGACCTTGTCATAAACCTCTCCCAGCTTCCTTCAAAAAGCATAGTGATGAACATAGTAGTGGCTGAAATCCCACTTAAGTTTGGCCTCCTTTGTCTCACTCGTGGAGTAAAAGGTTGGGTGGTACCCTTCAGATGGAACTTACATATGCTACAATCCCAATGTTTGGAGGAGAAACCAAGAGACTCTACAGAGAGAACCAATTCACCTACATCATCAGTAATGCCAATAACTATATAAATCATCCCATCTATGCAGTAGACACAGACTTTGGGGAATGTATCCTGTAGATAGATCATTCCCAGCCAACATCCATGCAGATTACAAGTCCTACTTATAAGCCACCTGAAGAAGTAACCACCTCTATCTGGAGCATGTTTTTTGATGGGGTCAGTACTCAAGCCTCAGCAGGTGCAAGTGTAATTTTGATTTCTCCATCAAAAGAGACTATCCATTTGTCTTATAAACTTGATTTCAAAACTACTAACAATATAGCAGAATATGAAGCATTATTGTTGGGAGTGAAGGATGTCAAGGAAATGTGAATTATGTGTCTGAAGATCTTTGGAGATGCAGACCTTATCATACAGCAAGTGAACAACACTTTTCAAGAGAAGAATGTCAGACTGAAGGCTTACAGAGATGAGCTATGGAAACTCAGGGGATCTTTGATGTTTTTTGACCTCTCATACATACCTAGATCTATGAAACATCTAGCTGATTCCCTTGCTATCTCTGCAAGTATGTTCATTCCCCCTTTGCCTCCTAAACTGAGCTGTGATATCCAAGTTAAGTACAGGCCATCCCTACCTGATAATGTGAAATTTTGGAAGGTATTTGAGAATGATGATGAGCTTAGTAAATTTCTCCAGGTAGTAGATGAATTTTTTGATATGCATATTGATCAAGAAAACCTAAATATGGAAGAATCCCAGAGGAACAAGTTAAAAGATAAAGTAGGTAATCAAAACATTGTTCAGTTGCCTAGTAATTATATACCTTGGGGTCTAGTACCCCTGGAAGAGCTATTTGATCATAATGATGTCCCCTTTAAACCTGCCAAAAAGGAGAAAGATCCTGCTGTCCAAGAGAAAAACATAGGTAGCCAAAGTCATCCAAAATCCATAAATATGTCCATTGAGTTGACTGTTGATCAGAGGTCAAAATTTTGTAGTATGATGAAAGAGTTTGCCGATATATTTTCCTGGGAATACAATGACCTGGAAACATATGACACTAATATCATCCAACACAAGATTCCCCTGGAGAAGGACACCATCCCTTTTAAACAGAAGATGAGATCCATCAGTCCTCTCCTACTACCTGTGATTGAGAAAGAAATCCAAAAGCTCCTTAAAGCCAAAATCATAATTCCCCTCAGGTATTCTAAATGGATTGCAAATTTAGTGGTGGTAAGGAAGAAGAACAAGGAGATTAGGTTATGTGTGGATTTTAGAAACCTGAACAAATGCTCCAAGAAAGACAACTATCCATTACCCAAGATGGAGCATTTATTGCAAAGAGTCTTAGGGGCTAGTGTCATGCCATTCCTAGATGGCTTCTCTGGATACAACCAAGTTGTTGTACACCCTGGTGATCAAGAAAAAACCGTGTTTACCACTCCCTAGGGAACCTTCATGTATGCCAAAATGCCATTTGGGCTGATGAATGCTGGGGCCACATTCCAAAGGGCCATGGACATAGCTTTTGTGGGGTTGAAAGACAAATTTGTTCTCATATATCTTGATGACCTCACTGTTTACTTCAACATCCATGAAGAGCATTTGCAGCACTTGAAGAGGGTGTTTTTGAAATGTAGAAAATTTGGGATATCTATGAACCCGAAGAAGCCTCAATTTGCACTCAGTGAGGGCAAAATCCTAGGTCACATAGTTTCAGCTGAAGGTGTGAAGATTGATCCCGTTCAAGTTGAAGCAATTTAGAAGTTGTCCATACCTAGGTCAAAAAGGGGTATTCAGTCATTTTTGGGTAAGATAAATTTTGTTAGGAGGTTTATCCCAAACTTTTTTGAGTTGGTAAAACACATAACCTGTATGTTGAGGAAGGAAGTTGAAATCAAATGGACAGAGCAAGCAAGAAGAACTTTTGAAGAAATCAAGAAGGCTATCACGGAAGCTCCCACTCTGATTAGTCTAGACTACACCAAGGGTTTCTACATTTTCTCCTTTGCATCCTATGAGACAGTGGCAGCAGTTCTGTTACAAAAAGATAATGAAGGCCTTGATCACCCCATTGCCTTTTTTAGCAAAACATTGAGGGATGCTGAATTGAAGTATGATCATATTGAGAAGAAGGCATATGCTCTCATCAAGTCACTAAAATCCTTCAGAATTTACATTTTACACGCAAATGTCCTGGCTTATGTCCCTTCAGCTGCTGTGAAGGATGTTTTGACACAGCCTGATATTAATGGAAAGAGAGCTAAGTGGGTGACAAAGATGATTGAGTTTGACATAGAAGTAAATCCCACCAAGCTGGTGAAAGGACTAGGCCTAGCTAATCTTATGGAAGAAGAAAATTATGAGCTACTCGGCATGAATCTCATTGGCATAAGCTAAACCAACTTGCAGACAGAGGCAGCAGCAGAAAGAGTCGAAGAGCAGCATGATAGTCAACAAATAACTGATAATTTGTCCTCATGAGATTGGTACTCATGTATTATTCATTAGGCTTGCAAAGTTTAGAAGTTCCCCCTGGACTTAGTCTAAATCAGGCACGAGCTCTTAAGCTTAAGTCTGTTAAATTTTGTGTAATTGATAAGCTATTGTATTGGAGAGATCTTTCTACTGTTTTATTGAGATGCTTAGATAAACAAGAGTCAGTTTAGGTCATGCATCAGTTTCATTCAAGCACATGTGGGGGGCATCATTACTGGAAGACCACAGCCCACAAGATTTTGAGGGTTGGGTACTATTGGCATGTTGTTTTCTCTGATGTGTGTACCTTTGTGAGAGCCTATGACAAGTGCCAAAGATTCATAGGAAAGTAGCAGCTCAAATCTTTGCCGCTTAGACCTATTATAGTGAATGGTCCTTTCCAGCAGTGGGGTCTTGATTTCATAGGTGAGATTAATCCTTCATCAAGTGGTCATCACAAGTGGATCCTAGTAGCCACAGACTATTTCACCAAGTGGATAGAAGCAGTCCCCACAAGGAATGCCACTCACCAAGTCATCATGAAATTTTTATATGAGAACATATTTATCAGATTTGGTTGCCCAGTAAGGCTAGTGACTGATAATGCACCAAATTTTAAATTCGAGGCATTGGTTAACATGTGTGAGTCAATGGACATTCAATTGGTGCATTCCACTTCCTATTACCCTCAAGGAAATGTCCTTGTTGAGTCATCCAATAAAAGCCTAGTTAGAATCATCAGAAAACTAGTGGAGAATAATCAGAAGAGCTGGGATTCTAAGCTAAAGTTTGCTCTATGGACTGATAGAGTGACTAACAAAAGATCCATAGGGACTTCTCCTTTCTAGTTGGTTTATGGTACTAAGGCCATTTTTCCCATTCAGCTGATTCTGTCGGTTGCAAAACTCTTTCAGGAGGAACAGGATGAACCAAATGACATACGAAGGAGGATGCTTGATTTGGTGGAGTTGTAGCAAGTCAGGGAACAGGTGGTGGAAAAGTCAAAAGCTCATCAAAATAAGATTAAGAGTATTCTTGACAAAAGAGAAAAGATGGACAATTTTCAGGTTGGGGATTGGGTTCTCAAATGGGACACTGTCAGGAAAAACAAGGGAAATCATGGTAAGTTTGACTCTCTATGGATAGGCCCTTTTATGATAGCTCAGGTGCAACAGAACAACACTTTCAAACTGACAAAATATGGAAGGTGAGGAGGTGTTTGATGGCCCAATAAATGGGCAATTTCTGAAACTCTATTTAATCTGAGCCTTTAAGGCCTTATTATTGTAAAATATTATTTAGTTATTGTTGTTTTTGTTTCTTGCAAAATAAACTCCATGCCCAATGGAATAGTAGAAGACAGGTTTAATTCTTATTTTTTAGGAAAGGCATTTTGGTATAGGGTTCTTGGGACCTCATAGGGAGTCTCCCATCCCCGAGTAGGAGCCAGATGTTATCTCCTAAATAAATTAGTTTTCTATAGGTCAAACTCAGACAATTTATTTTTTGCATAGTGATGATGATGTCAGGGCATATTATGAAATATGTTTGGGTGATTAACAAAATTGGAATGTTTTGTATTCTGAATTTTTCACAAAAAATTAAAAGTTTATCTTTCAATGGCTTAGGAGAACTTTTCAACAGTTCATTAGCCACCGAAAATCCTAGCTTTCGGCAGCTAACAATTTGGACTCAGAACTACGTTAACCACTAAAATCCTGTTGACTCCATTTTTAATCAAATTTGAAAAGTCAGCTTCCAGTGGCTTAGGAGAGTGTACCAACGATTCATTAGCCATTGAAAATCCCGACTTTCAGAAGCTAAAAAACCAGACCCAAGATTACCTAAACCATCAAAAGCTCCAAACAAGGAAAAAGGTTAGCGCCGCTATCCAAATCAACCACCGTCAGCATGAAGATTGCCACTGACAAGCTCTTAGCCACCGAAAAGACTGGGACTGTAGAAGAAATCATGAGTTGGCAGAGAAGTGGTCGTTATGAAACTGAAATGACTATTCAAAGACCTAAACCATCGCTTCCCTCCATCTATCCCATGACTACAATATAACCACCATAAGACATCAAGTTCCAGTTAAGATGATCACTGTATTGGACATCTTGTGGTTCTCACCAGAATTTACCGGCATCTTGCCCAAGTAGCAATCAACTGATTAGCCCATCAAAATCAACACCCTATCCTCAGTCCACTCCATATTTCCCTGCATGTATCCTCACTGCTTCAGGCCATCCTTGAAACCAGCACGGTAATCTCCTTCCCATAATTCAAATTTTATTTTTTTGCAGGTACTAGAAGCACAATCCAGACATGAAGAAAGGAGGAAGACCTGTCCTCAGACAGGAATTGGGTGACATTGGCTATCTCGAGTCACATCCAGAAATATGCCAATTTTTCAAAGATGTAGGCTGTTATAGGTTCTATGAGAAGATCCAAGGATCCCACCAGCAAATGGCAGAATCCTTTTCCCTCTCTTTTGATGGCTCTAAGGCATTGATAGGAAAAGAAGAGTTCCAGGTTGATGAGGCCCTAATAGCAGAAGTAGAAGAACTCCCAAGGACTAGAGAGAACTGGTTCAAGACTACCATCATGAAGGATGTGGAATTCAGGTCTTACTTGAAGCCTGAACACAAGAATGTAGTATGGAAGAAAAGCATCCCTTCAACTTGGATTGAGGAGAAGTGGCAGCAATTGTTGAAAGCAATCTTGGTTTTTATAACCTGTGAAGGCAGGTGTAATAGGGTGATGATATACCACTTTAAATTGATGAACCATTTCATAGGCAGGATCCCAATGAATTTTCCTTTCTACCTCCACAAGAGCCTAACCAAGATGGCCCACCAGTTCAAGGCCCATCCCACCAAAATTGTAGGTAGGCTATCTCACCATGGCTGATAAAACTCATTGTCCAAGAATTGCTCCAAAGAAGAAACATAGCATGGACATATTTCTTATTTTGGAATGAGTTTGAAACATGCTTACAGCCAAAAGACAAAGGAAAGTCCCCTTCAAAGAATTCCACCACTCCCAGGAGTGGCAAGAGGAAGAGGAGGGCCATCTCACCAGTGACAGTTGATCAACCCTCTCCAACTACCGAGACCAACAAAACCAAGAGAAATCTGGATTTCAGTGGGAAGGTAGAGGAAGTTTTAGCTCCAGACATAAACATACTGAACTTTCCTTACTCAAACTCTGAGGATCAATACTAACAAGAAGATAAACTAGCAGAACAGTCTCAAGAAAGGCAAGAGGAGTTTCCATCACCCACACCAAGAGAAGACCAGGGTGAACCAGTGGCATAAACTTCCTCCAGCAAACCTACGTCCCAGAGAATCAACCAGCTATTAGGGAAGGTACATGAAATAGAGGTATTAGATAGAGAGATCAAAAGAAATAATGCAATATTAACCAAGAAAAATACTGAATTGCATAATTCTCTCCTAGAAATGAGAGGGATGTATATCCTGCTGAAAAGACGAAATCTAAGATTAATGAAGGACAACTCCAGGCTCTACATAATGATTAGATTGTCGAGGTTGCAGAAGAAAAACTCAAACCCTAGCTCTCAAGCTCACCTTGTGCTGGAAACCTTAGAAGAGGAAGCAATAAGCCTTCAGGACCCAGAGGTAGCCCATGATGTTGCTGATATTCCAAATCTTATGCAGGTTGAAGAAGTACCAGAAGGTCAGGAGTAAAGTTGTAAAATATTGATTAAAAGACTAATTAAATTTTGCAAAAATAGATATTTTGGTTGCTTAGGTGAATGTAGCAATTGTTCATTAGCCACCAAAAGCAGAGCTTTTGGCAACTTACAAACCCAGAATTATGTTTTCTTAACCACCGAAAGCACAAAAGGGTGACGAAAGACATGCTTCCACATAGAACCAATTTTGATGGATCCAAACACCTCATGGATGAGTTATGAAGATGAATATTAATGAAAGACACCAGTGGATTGGGTCTATTCCAGTTTTGAAGGTGCAGCGAGGTGAAATGGGTCACAAACCCTACTTACTTTTGGCAAACCAAGACTTATCTGTCTGATAGTAGGGCCTAGTTCTACTTCAGTGGTCACTGTAGTTATCAAAGATTTCAAGGAGTGAACAAGTATTAGAGTTAGATAGGTTAGCACTTAAATTAGGGTTTTTGACCTAATTTTGCAAAACATTTATGTTATCTATTTTTAGTAAATTCGATCCAACTTTTGAGGATCTGAAATAAATTTTGTAAAGGCTATAAAGCCTATGACTAATGTTGAAGCAAGGGTTTGACTTCAGAGACTTTTAGAACCTTATTGTAATCAAGCTTCTCATGTTATTCATCATTTAATATAAGCTCTTTTTCCATTATATGTTCAGATTCCATCTCTTTTCTGTTCTATACTCGTGCTTGGATGTTTGATTTAGGTTTATTATTTTTGTCTAATACTAGATAGTTGTCATCCTACATTTGTGTTGATGAGTTGAATTGCAAGTATCTTTCCTTGTTATGATTATCCATTCATATGTGATTGCTTTATATATGAATCTGCTAGCATAGTGAGTTCTCCATCTATTCACCCTATTATCAACCCTTTGAACATTGATTGTTAGAAGCCTTATCTATTTGATTGAGTTTTATGCATGTCTTGAGAGAGTGAGGTCTTGTTGGTCATCTGAATTGATCCATTTAGTAAACCATTGAAAGATATTGAAGTTACCAAGCATCCTTGAGCTGCAACCTAGAGGAGTTTCCTGGAGTGCTAACAGGAGCATTGCAAGCATGTTATGGAGATGACAGTAGTTGCTTTGTTTGAGGAATTCAAAGAATCAAATCCTGATGTCTAGATCTCATTTACCATGTTCAGTAAGTTGAAACCGTGGTATATTAGTCCGAATACAATTTGGGACACTTTTTTTTGTCGATACCACATTGAATTCCAGTTATACTACGACACATTTGTGGATTTTTGTAAAAAACATTGGGATGGTGAACTAGCTGCTCACACAGTGCAAGATTTTATTTCTATAATACTATGCAATAGGGATCTTGAAAATGTGTTTTTCAATAAAAGGTGTGTAGGTGGGAGAAGATGCCATGAATGTGGTGATTTGGCATTGTTCCATAGGAAGTTTCCTATCAATCCAACACACCTTGGATTGTGAGGTATGACAGTTAAGTGAAAGAGATATGAGTATGTCTCCATGAATCCATCATCTTCTTCACATGTTCCATCTAAGAGGATCAACTTGATAGAGGATGATATTCCTATTTCAGACTACATGGAAAAGTTTCAAAGTCAAATTTACAAATACTTTAAACACTCCCATAGGTCTAGGTGGCAAGCTTTAGAATTTAAGCATTCTCGTGAGGTTTTTGAGCCAGGCACAATCCTATCGGTGGTATACTTTGCTGATAATTACACATTTGCTCCTCAGAGAGAGATACAAAGTGAGTATTATCACTTCGACCAGGTGTCCATCTTCATACATGTATTGTATATACATGCTCAGGAAAGCATTTATGGTAGGGATTGCACTCCTTAGTCACGCAATGTGATCAAGGAATATCATTTTTATGTCAGTGATGATCGTGAGCATGACACATTGTTTGTTCAACACTGCTTTGGGTTGATTTATGATTCATTCAAAAAGAATGGGGTGTCATTTATAGAACATTGGATTTGGTTATATGGGTGTGCAGGGCAGTTCAAATTGACATGCTCATTTTATTGGTTGAGTCACCTTCACAAAGAGAGGAGAATTCGACACAACTGGAGATTTTTTGAAACACGGCACGGAAAGGGTGAACATGATGGCTTAGGTTCATGCGTGAAATGAGCACTTCAGAGGTACCAAATGATTCATAGTGCATCTCAAATCAAGTGCTCAGCAGAAGTAGTTGATTGGTGCACACAAAATTTGGGTCACCAAGGTCATGAACAAGCAAGATCGGTGCGCAAGTAGGAAAAACCAACAACCTAATTGGAATTTAATAAATGTGTTTGTATTAATATATATGTGTGTGTGTGTGTGTGATGTTTGTTATTCAAAGTAGGTTTTTTTTGGGATGTTTCCCTTGGAGATGTGAATAGATCCATGCCATGGTATTGCGAGACCATCCCTGGTACGAGAGAACTACATTTAGTTTGTAGTAAAGACATGGGCGACATATTTTCCATTGAAACGAGGAAGTATGCATGCTTCTGTGAGTTCTGCATTGACACCAATGGAATGGGGGTTGATCATTGCGTGAACGATGCATATGTTAAACAATGGAAATATGTCCCTCTTAATCCAAAGGGGCCACATCCGATTTTGACATGGCAAGAGATACACACTGCCAAGGCAGTGGTATTACTAGATCATGATCGGGTTTCTAATTTGGTTAAGCAAGGTACATGATACTTGATTGAATGTTTAAGTCTCTATTCCTGTACACATGCACACACACACACACACACACACACACACACATATATTGTTTAATATTTGAAAATATTGATGATGGTGATGTATTTGTTGTAATTGCACCACTGGGAAATGTTGATCATGTGGCATACTTTTTGATGCGGTGTACACAAATCAAAAGCAGGTTGGTGTGGCCCTATGTCGATGGAGATTTTACATACCAAGTTGGTGACCTAGTTGTGATGGGCCACTTTTTTGAAAAAGTGAGAAGACAAGGTGACTATATTATTTACAGAGATTTCATGCCTGAATAT
>LPNX010577885.1:158900-236270 GCA_001517045.1 Pseudotsuga menziesii
TCACGTCTAGGGTTTGGATTTTTTTCAATCCTCCGTGTATTCTCGGAGGATTGAAAAAATTCAGGCAACATTTCTACTTATCGGGCTCTCATTTAAAAATTCAACCGGCAGCATAAACGATACAGGTTTACAAAATATATATATATATAACAAAAAATTAAATGTTAATAAAAAACAAATTTCAATTTTATAAATATTTTAAATGCTACCAACAGCATTTCTGCTTGCCGACACATATTGCAAACATACTAGGTAAAAAATAAAAACCTAAAAACATCTATAATAATGATTTTTTTCACTTTTAACCTAACATTTTAAAACTTAATTAAAAAATTAAAATTCCATTAGTATTTCAAAAAACAAGCATTGAGGGTAACCTCTCTCCTCCAACATTCTGGTGAAAGGGGGCGTCACTTGCGTGGTCAGTCAGTCAAGGTCTCTGGGGGCGCGGCTACACGGGCGATGTGTTCAGGGACGCAGACGCTCAGTCGAGGTATGTGCTTGATCGAGGGATTTTTGTGGTGAAATGGATTATGGCCGCGGGTGCGCGTGACCCTTTTTATAATTTTTTAAAAATAGGAAGCTTGATCGAGGTATGAAGCTCAATCGAGGTCCGTAGCTTGATCGAGGTCACTACCTCGATCGAGTTTTAGCTAAACCCTCGATCGAGCTCTGTTAAACCCTTGAGGAAGCTTGATTGAGGTATGAAGCTCAATCGAGGTCCGTAGCTCGATCGAGGTCACTACCTCGATCCAGGGTTAGCTAAACCCTCGATCGAGCTCTTGGTAAACCCTCGATTGTGGCTTTAACAAGAGCTCGATCGAGGGTTTAAAATAACCTCGATCGAGCGCTTGTTAAACCTTCGATCGAGGTAGTAAAACCTCGATCGAGCGCTTGTTAAACCTTCGATCGAGGTAGTAAAACCTCGATCGAGGGTGCACTTTTTGTATTTCTCCGAAAATCTGTTGCCAAAAATTGTTACCCACCTCCATGGATGCACCCACCATGCATTTCGTCTTTGATATTAACTCATTCTTAACTGAATCCAGAGTGAACTAGCCATCTAGTTGAATGTATGATCACTTAGTTAACATGCTAACTTAATATTCATAGTGCTTTAACTCAAGCATCATCATGCAAACACTTGATTAACTAAAGTGTCATCTTTTGATTAAATTAAGTGTTGTATTTTAGTTTAACTAAAGTGTAAACAATAAAGTTAACTAGTCCATCTTTATTTACACTTAGTTGACTATTATTAACTAAATCAAGTTGATTAATTTACTTTGGAGTGATCATTCTGAGTTCCTTAGTTAACTGGAGCACAACAATATTTAACTGAGGCATTCATTGAAGCTTTATAATTCGAGTTCATCTTAGTCAATTGAATTCAACTCATGTCCAATTCGAATTCTCTTAATCTACATGTGTATCTCTTTATCTTATATCTTTATGCATGGTTTAGATGTGTTAACAATAATTATCTCTCATATTATACTCAACAGATTTGTCACATGTTATGATGATATTTTATTACTCTTAGGGGCCACATAGTCATATGCTAAATTAATTCACTCTAGAGGTAGCTAATATGTAAAGTAGAATTAATAGAAATCGATGACCATGGTTAGTTATACATCACATAAGATTAATGCTTCAACATGCAAAGCATTCACCTCTATATCTATAGGTCCACCCCATGGGTACCTACTATAGTTGGAGTTCCACATGAGAATATGACTACATATATAGTTGGAGGTCTACCCCATGGGTACCTACTATAATTGGAGTTCCAAATGAGAATCAATCACCTCTATAACTGGAGGTCCACCTCATAGGTACCTACTATAATTGGAGATTCATATGAGAATCATGATTTGATACATACAAGTCCATATCCTTTTCCAACAAGACTTTACAAAATCACCACTATAAAAAATCAAAGCATTCACCTCAATAATTAGGAATGGACTTTATAATTGAAGGCTTAGTCATCATTAGGTCCAGCCTAAGAATATACTCCAAGTTCCTGAGTCCAACTTAGGATTATTCTATACAATAGGAGAAACCTTTATACGGAAGGTCCTAATATTGGATGTGCAAGATTGGCTCAAATAATGACACCTGATGTTGTACCTTTAACACTCTCTCCTAGTGAGGGAGGCTTTCTATGCCATGCCATGCTTGTCTCGGAAGCACCTGAACTTTGTCACTGATAGTGGATTTGTTAACACATTTGAAATCTTCTCATCAGTAGCTATGTATTGAGGTTTCATTATACCTTTCTAGACCATGTCTAAAATGAATTAATACTTCATTTTAATGTGTTTCAACTTATCATGAAACATTGGATTTTTGCACTAGTGGAAAATGTCATTTTTGCAACGAAAAGTTTCAACATTTGGTTGAATTTTGCGGTTTCACATATTACCATCAAAATTGTGATGAAAATCCTAATTTGTGTCGAAATTTCCATGTCGATATGTTTATTTTCCCTATTTTCATCGGAATTGTGACAAAAATTCATATTTTCATCGCAATTCTAATTGTATGTGAAATGATGAAATTCAGCATAACGTTGAAACTTTTTGTCACAAAATTGAGTTTTTCCACTATTGTCGAAAATATTTATACAAATCTTATTGTCACACCTAATAACTACAGTCTCAATCTTCTCACTAAACAATCCCACAAGTAGCTTTCTCAGCCACCCTACTTCTCTACAAACAGTACTAGGAGCAATGTACTCTACCTCTATAGAACTCTGGGAAATCGAGCCCTGCTTTCTAATGGACCAAGAAATCATGGAAAACCCCAATCTATAACAATATCCTAATGTACTCCTATGGTTCACAATGATTCCACCCTAACCAGAGTCAGTATAACCAAGTAATAACACTCGTCAACTAGATTCATACCTAAGTCCATAAGCAATAATACCTCTAAGGTACCTCGATGCATGCTTAGCAGCAACCTAGTTTCTGTGTTTCGGATCAGAAATAAATTTACTTAGAATGGTAACTGCATAACAAATATATGGTCTTGAGTGTATCAAGTACATCAATCATCCAATAAGCTATATGTACAAAGTGGGGTCTATTGGATCTCATCTAGTATCATACTCATGAAGTTTACTCAAATTCGAAACCATTGAAGTACTCATGGATTTTCAATCCACCATGCAAAACCTATGTAATATGTCAACAGCATGCTTCCCTTGAGACCAGAATATCTCATCTTTTCTTTTCCAAATCTCAAGGCTTAGAAAGTAGTGCATTAGACCTAACTCTTTCATCTCAAACTCAGAGGTGAGCTCCCTCTTACACCAAGCAACCATTTTTTCCTCTCCAGTGAGGAACAAATAATCAACATCTATAACCAATATCAACATTTGTCTCTTCACTACTTTGAAGTACAAATTTTGGATCAGCTTCGCTCTTAGATAATCTCAGTCTCTTAAAATAGTTTTCTATTACAGCATACCAAGCTTACGAAACTTGCTTAATCCAATATACGAGTTTATTCAACTTTCACACATGGGAATCCTTCCCATGAATCACGAATCCTTTAGTTTGCTCAATATAAACCTCTTCCTCAACTTCACCATTGAGGAAGGATGTCTTCACATCCATCTGGTGAATTTTCCATCCTCGAACAAATGCAAGTGAGATTACAACTCGAATTATGGTATACCTGTCCACAGGAGAAAATGTCTCCTCATAGTCTATGCCCTCCTTATGAGAGAAACCTCAGGAGACAAATTTGGCCTTATACTTACCCAAATACTATCTGTAGCATGCTTGATCTTGTAAATCCATCTGGAAGTAACTATGGACTTCCCTTCATGTTTGGGAACAACTTCCCCGACATCATTCTTCAATATAGACTGATATTCCTCTACCATTGCATCTTTCCAAACTTATTGCTTTGTGACTTCTTCACAGAAGGAAGGATCAAAGTCATTGATGTGACTCATATGTGCAGCATACCCTACATATCTATCAGGTTTATTTCACTCTCTTCTAGAGCCCAATGGTGCTCCATGCTTCTCTACATCGTTTAGTATATCTCGTCACCATGTAGACCTCCTCTTGGAAGGAGGTTCATCAACCAGTTCCACTAGTTCATCAGGGACTAGCGAATTTGTGCACTCTGTTGGATTCTCCCTCTGAACATTTGTCTAGGGAGAATCATTGTCTCGGTCCTTTGACATAGGATTCTCATGACCCTCTATGCCTATATCATACGTAAGATATTTCGATCCCTTAAATGATTCCTCTTCATGAAAGGTGACATCTCAGTTGACCTCTATGTGTCTCTTTCCTAGCACATATATCATGTAGGATTTGGATGATTCGCTATAACACATAAAAGGTTCCTTTCTTCCTTAAGCTCCATATTATCACCTTTACTTTTGGTACATTAATGTATACCGGACATCCGAAGATCCTCAAGTGTGAAATTTATGGTCTCTCACCAATGAACACCTCTTCAGGTTTCTTCCCATCTAGAATGCCATATGTACTTCTATTATGGATATACGTTGTTGTACTGGTGATTTCTACCCATAAGGAGGCATACAAATCTTGATATTGAAACATGGATTTTGCAACCTCACATATAATTCTATTCTTTCTCTCGGCAACCCCATTTTGTTGGGGGGTGTATGGAACTGTAAACTATCTACAATTTCTTGCATCACTACATAACTCTTAAATGCATGGGAATGAAACTCACCTCAATTTTAAAACCTCAAAGAATAGATGTTCTTCCCTGTTTGATTCTCTTCTAAGGCTTTATATTCCTAAAACTTGATGAAGGTTTCACTCTTATCCTTAAGGAAGTAAATCCATGAATTTCTAGAGAAGTCATCAATCAACAATACATAATATAAATAGACACATAGGGAGAGGGATGGCATGGGATCACATACATCAGAATGTACTAATTCTAAAATCCCTTTAGATATAATATTATCACTAGAAAAACTCCTTTTAACATTCTTCCTAAGTGCACAAACTTGGCATACACTATCATGCTCAAAACCAAGTATTGGCATACCTTTAACCATTCAATGTAATCATGGTATCGCTATGTAGTGGAGGTGACCAAGCCTCTTGTTCCATGGCTTACATGGGCTGATAGTGTGATGAACCATAGCTTGAAGATGCTTATCGAGTACCTTATATAGTCCTCCCTCTCAAACTCCAATCATTGTAGTAGATTCTAGGATTTAGGTCTTCGACCATAATAGTGCTTTGTTATCCATGAAGATAACTGGAATTCCCTTATATTCAAGAACCTAAATAGATAGAAGGTTCTTCTTCAATCCTGGGACATAAAGAATGTCCTTCACATGTTATATATCTCTTGATCTTAGCTGGAAGGAGGTAGATCCAACTCCTTAGATTGAATATGTTGAGTTGTCCCCCAACTTTACCATGCATGTAAACAATTTCTCCTTTAGGTCAAACATGGCACTCTTATAACCTAACATGTGCTTGGATTCACCATTATCAATCAACCATGTGTCTTCACTTGTGATCATAGATTAGGAAAGTTCCTAAACAAGGTAATACTCTCTTTGTATCCTTCTCCTTAGGTGCATTCTTTTGATAGGATTCTTCTTCTACTTCAGTAGATGCATAAAACATTTCTTTCTCATTTTTATTTGATTTACACTCCCTTGCAAAATGGCCCTTCTTTTGACAAGTGTAGCACTGAACCTTCGACTTGTCAAAGTCCTTGTTTAATAATTTCTTATTCATATGAGATAACTTCTTTGGAGAAAATGGTTTCCTCCATTTATTCATTCTTGCTGTGAGGAAAATATTTTTTTCTTTAGTGCACACTCATTTGCTCTGGATTCATCCATCCTCTTGGAGATAGTCATGCCACAACCTTTCAAAGTTAGGTTGTACCTCTCAATCATTTACTATAGCCATGAATGTATCCCATGAGGATGGGAGACAATCAATGGCGGTTTATAGAATATCATCTTCATCCACCACAACTCCAATATTAACAAGTTGATCCCATACTTGAGAGATCTCGGTGAAGAATGTTGCCACAGACTCATTCTTCTCTATCTTTAGGTTCCAAAGATTATTCTTCAAAGAATTTTTTTGAATTAGGTCCTTCTTCTCATATATGTTTGTCGATGTATCAAAACATTCTTTTGGAGTATTTAATGGAGTGATCACATGCATCAAATTATCCTTAACCTAATCATAGATGATCTATTTAGATTTATCTTGGTTCTTCTTGATGTTGATGCACCCTGCATTAGTTTCAGGATCCTCCACTGGATACATAACTATCCAAGTCATGTTTGTTCATGATGTTTTACACGCTGACCTTCCAAGTATTGAAAATGGAAGTACCCTCAAGATGGTCCTCCGATTGTATAGAGATCATTGTCATGGCTCTCAAAAAAAAAAAATCAACTCCTTAAGATCTATGTAGGATTCTAGTTTTCTTGCAAAACTCAGCTCCTTCACATCCTAAACTCTGACACCATGTTAAATTTTGAGCAAATATGAAGAGATTTGTACTTTAAAACATTTAATTGTAGAAATAATGAATACTAAAATCAATAGAACATTCAATCACATAAATCGTCCATCCACAACACAAGATGTTCCTTGGGGAAAACCCTCAAAACTACCAGGATGAAAAACCCTAGCAAATCTTGAGAGTATAATTATGATAGATTGCAGAGAATGTTTGTTACAAAATAATAGATTGTCTTTGTCACCCCAAGTGCTAGATAAGAGAGAATACTAAGCAATAGAGAATAACGATGAATTATAACAACTTTCCATGTTCCTAGCACATTAATAACAAGATACAATCACTACTATACATACACTAGCGAATGGTTGCATGAGAATAGTGTAAAATACACACAAAAATCTATGAATTGCATTCATGAATAATTAATCAAGTACGTTGGATTCTTCATCAATCGTAGCATATGTTCCATGCCTCTCATATTTGATATTAATTGATGCTTAACTAGCTATAGAGTGAAATCACCATCTAAGTGAATGTATGATCACTTAGTTAATGTGCTAACTTAAGTGTCATAGTGCTTTAACTCAAATGTCATCATTCAAACACTTTATGAACTATAGTGTCATATTTTGATTAACTTATGTGTCATATTTTAGTTTAACTAAAGTGTAAACAATTTAGTTAACTAGTCCATCTTTATTAACACTTAGTTAACTATTATTAACTGAATCATGATTATTGATTTACTTTGGAGTCATCATTGTGAGTTCCTTAATTAACTGAAGCACAACAATATTTAACTGAAGCATTCATTGAACCTTTATAATTCAAGTTCATCTTAATCAACTGATGTGAACTCATGTGTACTTTGAATTCTCTTAATCTCTATTCTCATCTCTTTATCTTTATTACATGGTCTATGTGTTAACATTAATTATCTATCATATTATACTCAGAATATTTGTCACATGTTATGACCATATTTAATTACTCTAGAACCATATAGTCATATGCTAAAGTAATTCACTCTAGAGGTAGCTAATCCCTAAAGGATACTTAATAGTAATCGGTAACCATGGCCAGTAATACATAACATAACATTTATGCTTCAACATGCAAAGCATTCATTTCTATAATTGGAGGTCCACCCCATTGTTAGCTACTATAACTAGAGGTCCACATGAGAATCAATCACCTCTATAACTAGAGGTCCGCATCATAGGTACCTACCATAACTGGAGGTCCATATGAGAATTATGACTTAATACATACAAGTCGGAGCCTTCTCCAACAAGAATTTATAACACCATCACTTTAATAAATCAAAACATTCACCTCAATACATGAGGAATGACCTTTATAACTGAAGGCATAGTCATCCTTAGGTCCAACCTAAGAATATACTCCAATTTCTTGAGTCCAACTTAAGATTCATCTATGTAGAAGGAATAACGTTTATATAAAAGGTCCTAATCTTGGTTGTGCAAGAATGACTCCTAATATTGTACATTTAACACTATAAGTATTACTTATAAAAAATAATAAAAAATCACTACAATGCTTAGATACATTTTGAATAACATCGTGCTCCAGCATACAACGTACAACCGGCTGAAATATAATAATATATGATTAAGAAAACCTTGATTTATTATAAAAGTACTATTTGAAAAAAATCTTAATTTGCTCTAAAGTATTTATAGAAAAAAAAGAACTACATCTAAATCCAACTAGGACTATGTTTTTTTAATTAAGCCATGCATTATGTTTCAAATTTGTCTTCGAAATCTTTGAAAATTAGTTTAATTGAAACTTTAATATATAATAATGAAATAGCTACCTTATATCTATTTGATTATTACCAAATTCCCACTAAGTAAGAATTTGGTTGAGTAAACAAAAATCTATGTTCAAGACCATTATCACTTAAAATAAAGTTTTGGCATTATGTGTGAAGTGAATTATCCAATTCTTCTCATAGAATGAAGTTTGAAAGCTATTTTTGGTGTTGAATTTGAAAAGGTTTTTAAATTATTCCATAAATATGTGTGTATATATATACACAACAAAATCATGTTTTTATTCTATATTTATTATAATTGATTGGATGCATTGCATTGATTTAATTATTTATAATAAAATTTAATTTTAAATATTACTCAAAAATTAAATTATTTTTTTATTTAAAATTTAAATCATAATTGGTAAATAATCAAAGATGTGATTTGGGTGGTTGGGAGGAATGAGTGTTACCCTCCTCACTTATTTTCAATTCTTATAAGTGGCATGGTGTTCCCATTTGCAATTCTTGTAAGTGACATGTTGCTCATATTGAGCCCTTTGTAATAAATGAGTAGATTATAGAATTATGTTGGCATTTACCCACTTTAAACATTACACCATTAACCATTAACTTACATTACAAATACTAAGATGACCGATGGAAAAATGGTGTTCAGGCAATATAGCACTAAGTGACTTTAGGAAACTCACATTACAAATACTAAGACGACAGATGGACAAATGGTATTCATGCAATATACCACTAAGTGACTTTAGGAAACTCACATTACAAATACTAAAACAACATATGACAAATGGTATTCAAACAATATACCATTTTAAGTGACATTACATACATTAAGATAGTCACTTACATTAAGATACACAGGCATGTTATGTAGGAAACCGGTAGAGGCCATAAAAGGGTCTTCTTGTGCTATTGGGAGGCAAACACACTACCCAACGCCTTGCTTTGTCCCAAACAATGAACATAGCAACAACTCCTCCAAATCCAATCCCCAGTCCCATCTCCAATGCTATGAAAGACACTTTTTCATCTATCCACTGCATCCATCCTTTTTTAATATTACTCTGAGTAGGTGTTTTGTTTGAATTATCTTTCACACTGCATGGTGGTAGAGGAAACCCACACAAACACTTATTACTCTGAAATGAAGACGCATTAAAAGTGGAAAATTGTGTGCATGATGGGATTGGTCCACATAGGTTATTAGATGAAACATCTAGATAAGCCAACATTGATAATTTAGAGAGCTCTTGAGGAATTTCTCCACTCAATTTATTTTTGGAGAGGTCCAATTGCTCTAAAGTAGATATGTTACTAAAAGTTGCAGGTATTTTCCCCTCCAAATGGTTCTTAGAAAAATTTAGCAATCTTAAGCCTCTCATACTTCCTATGCTTGGAGGGATTTCTCCTGTAAGGTTATTCCGTGACAAATCAAGTATAATGTTTGTAGTAGAGACAACTGAGATATTATACTCAAAACCTTTTATGTATTCTATTAATGTGAAAATATACTGAGTGTAATGAGATTCATCTATTGTAAATCCTTGGAGTCTTTCAAGATTATATGGTATTCTTCCACTAAATTTATTGTTGGATAAATCCAACAAAAACAAGTGGGTGAGATTTGTAATCCATTGTGGGATACTACCATAAAAATTATTATAACTCACTGTTAAAACTCCCAATTTACATAAATTTGCAAGGGAAGGAAGCTCACCTGTAATGTTATTATTCCTTAAGTCCAACACTGAGAGCTTAGTACAATAGGCAAAAGTTGAAGGTAAAATCCTAGAAAAATTATTAGAATGAGCTGAAAAAGTCTCTAAACTAGTTGAATTATAAATACACATATTTGGAATAGTTCCCTCTAAATTGTTTTCTTCTAAACGCAATTCAACAAGTGAAACCAAACTATTAATATTAAAGGGAATACTCCCAATTAATTTGTTTGAATTCAGATATAAACTCTCCAACGAATAAAGGTTTCCTATAGCTTTTGGAATTGTCCCTGTGAAATTGTTGTGTGAGAGATATAGGGTATCAATCTTCTTTAAATTACTAATTGCATTAGGTATATAACCATTGAGTTTGTTGTCAGAGAGATCTAAGTAAGTCAATTGGGTCAAATTAAGAATAACTTTAAATATGTTTTGAGTGAGTTTGTTTTCACTGAAGTCTAAGACACTCAACATAGCTAACTTAGCAATGCCTTTCGGTATCATAGTGATTTTGTTTTGAGAAAGATCTAAATACGTCAACTCGGTCAAATTGGCAATGGATGTAGGTATGTTCCCTGTTAGGTTAATACTGAGAGACAGAGAGGAGAGGGGAAGCCTAAATATTTCAGAAGGGATAGAACCGGACATACTAGGACTAGAAATGGATAGACATGTAAGCAGTGTCAAATTACCCAATTGACATGGTATTCTGCCTGAGAATTTGTTGTCCTCCAGATCCAATTGCTCTAGTTGGTGCAGCATGCCCAACTCGACTGGAATAGGACCGCTGAGCCTATTGTAGCTGAGCTCCAGGTACTTTAGTTTCTGCAGCAGGCCCAACTCGACTGGAATAGGACCGCTGAGCATATTGTCCCTAAGGTCAAGGTTCTTTAGTTTCTGCAGCAGGCCCAACTCGACTGGAATAGAACCGGAAATACTAGCACTATAAATGGATAGAGATCTAAGCAGTGTCAAATTACCCAATTGACATCGTATTCTGCCTGAGAATTTGTTGTTGTCCAGATGCAATATCTCTAGTTGGTGCAGCATGCCCAACTCGACTGGAATAGGACCGCTGAGCATATTGTTCCTGAGGTGAAGGTACTTTAGTTTCTGCAGCAGGCCGAACTCGACTGGAATAGGACCGCTGAGCATATTGTCGCTGAGGTCAAGGTCCTGTAGTTTCTGCAGCAGGCCCAACTCGACTGGAATAGAACCGTTGAGCACATTCACATCGAGTTCAAGTGTTTGTAGCGCTTTAAGCTGACCGAGCTCGGCTGGAATTCTTCCACTCAACAAATTTTCAGAAAGCTCCAAGGTGCGCAGTTTCTGCAGCCTGCCCAATTCCACTGGAATAGAACCGTTGATAGAATTCGAGCTCAGGTCAAGCACTCTCAACTTCTTAAGTTTACCGAACTCAGGTGGAATGCTTCCAGTTAAAGCATTATTAGAAATATTGAAAATGCCCAGTAATGAGAGGTTCCCAAGAGACGGTGTAAGGGTACCTTGCAGTGACGTCGTTCCATCGTACGTTAAAGCAGAGAGTTCAACGGAGACCACTATTCTGGTGTGCGATCTGCAGCGAATCCCATACCAATTAGAGCATATGTTCTCCGAATTTTCTGCCGTCCAGTTGGACAGCATGCCCGATGGATCCCTTGTGATGGCATTTCTGAACGATAAGAGAGCATCAAGATCCCTTTTATCATTGGCGTCTGTTTGATCGTGGGCATCCATTGATGATAATATGAATTCACCGGCTTCCACCGCCATGCGTTCAGAATCAGATCGAACGGCCATGTGGTCGTATAGAGCGTATTCTCCATGATGAATATGGGAGTATGGCTTGGGAGTCGAGTAATGAAAAGGCGTTGGTGCAGGCAAAGAGCTGGCAGCTGCCATGCAGCAAAGTAGCAACAATATGACAAGATCCATTTCTAGAACGCTCTCCGACTACAAAGTATCTCAGAGCCAGTGAGTTGTGTGTTCTTGGCTATCTGCACACATCCATTTATATAGGGAAAACCTGTGTAGAAAAGTCTTTCAAATAATCGATATTTAATGTTTCAAGATCTATTCTCCTCTCTGACTACAAAGTCTTTCAAAGCCCGTGATCAATTGTGTTCTAGGCTACCATTCATTCGTACAACGTGATTCTCACGGTTGTGGAAAAGTAAATTGAAGGCTTTATCAATAAGAGGTAAACCAAAAAGGATAAGTGCCCAATACATTATCTTATGCACGGATGGTTTTACTTTCGATTGTGTAAAAAACTCAAATTATTATTATAAGTTTTTTTATTATTAGGCGTTCTTTTTCTGGAGTTGGTTTTAGGAACACTGTTCACCATCGTCGTTTATCGATCTAATCATACTGTTCTCATAATACTAAACGCACTGCAAATAGAAAAATTTCAAATTAAAAAATAAGCCATGTTTAGTTATTAATTTTCAATGTTTTAACCCTAACTCGGTGCACCTATTCCATAATGCACCACCGCTTTTGGTTATATAAAATGCATCACGAACATAAATTTGAACAAAAAAAAGTCGTGTTTTCTATTTGGAAAGTTTTAACTTTAGTGTGGTGTAAAATGCATCACGAACATAAATTTGAACAAAATAGAGTCGTGTTTTCTATTTGGAAAGTTTTAACCCTAGTGTGGTGTAGTGTTGTCTTTACCATCTCTGGTGTAGTGTTGTCTTTACCATCTAGGTGTTGTATGTTAGACATACATCACTAATGATGGAAAAACAAATTATAGTATTATGATGTTTTGCACTATCTATTTACCTTATTTTGGTACGTTCAAGTATGTGGCACCTCCATGTGCCTTTGTAATATAAAAGCACTAGTTGTAAAACTTTATTCTTTTTCATTAGAAGGTGATTTTAGTTATGGTGTTAGATGATTTTATTGTCATCGCCCATGCATTTTATGTTTATATGCACTGGGGCATTATTGTTGTATAAACACACCAATAAAAACATCTATAAAAACCTCCTCCTCATTTCCTCCGCTAGTGACCTATGCTATAAAGGTGTGTTTACACTCTTTTAAGAGGATCCTCCACAATAACCTTTGCTAGGGGTCCTTTCCCTTCTAGTGCTAGATTTCTTCTAGTTTTCAATGCTAAGTTTTCCAAGCCTTACATCACACCTCTATTAGAGCAACCAAATAACTTTCCATTTAAACAACAAGTGATCTAGATTGAGTGTATAGTACACTACTTACTTTTGACAAAACTGTGGCCACTCATATGAAACACAACCACTTAGCAACAATCCCATTTTTTTAATGGCTAGGCCAAGACAACATTGATATTGGGAAAGATGATCTACTTTAGAATACACAAAGATAAAGTTTTATGAAAAGCACTTTGAAGCAAGGGAAACCATCACCCTACAAGGAGTCCCTTACTTAAGCTACAAAGTTGAAAAGGTGAACTAATGCCCAAGATCTTGAAATTAGAAATATAAAGATTCGGAAACATAAAAACAAATAATAGAAAAATGCAAAACAAGAAATTGTGCAATCTAACATGCAAATGAATACCTAAAAACCCCCAACGTATTGTTGCATAGATCTTCACATAATGGAAATTTGTACAATTCTTGAGAAAATTACCATTAACATGAAATCAATTTGGAAAGAATAGGGATGGGAGCTAAGACTATGGTAAATCATAACCTATATGTCATGAAATAAAGCCCAATTCTAGAAGCAAAATTTCAAAATCCCTAGCAAGCTTATCCCTAAACTTAACAAACTAATTTAGGCAAAGAGGCTTGGTGAGAATGTTTATAATACACTCCTAGGTTGCAGAGTGTTGTAGTTCGGTCTCTCCATTATATACAAGCTAGTGGTTGTAGTGGTAATCAATCTCCCACATGTTTTGTTCATTTATGAAACATTGGATTATTGGCCAGTTTTGACACATATGTATTATCATAATAAAGTTTAGTTGCATGCGTTGTTTTATTTGCAAATTAAGAACTATTTTGAAACTACACTATACACAAGTTATACTTATTGTTTACTTGTACTTTGTTTTAGAGGATGTGAGTTATAGTTGCTTGTTTTTTTACCTTGCTACAAAATTGCACAAGGTAGTACAATGCCCATTTTTCCATCCTTATTCTATTCATAGATCATGGTGTAACATACTATCAATAGAATTATGTCTTATAAGGGAAACTTATCAATAGAATTATGTCTTATAAGGGAACCTTATATTGTATGTGTTGTACATATGGAGTTATGACCTTGTAAAGTTATTGATGGGGATTTGGGCCCAAGCCCCACCAATGAGCATAATTAGCTTGCTTAGGGATTCTTTTCCTTTCTTAAATTTATTATTAGGTGATGATGTAATCTTAAAAAAAAAGATATAAGAGCATGATATGAAAAGAGGAAAGGTAGTGGTGAGGACCTACCTAACCATGCAATATGATAGATGTATGACTTGACAAGTCCCTTTTTTAATGGAAAAGTAGCATTGGATTAGAAGAATAAAGTGGCACCTCACTTCATTCACATTACATAAAAGAGAACTATTAATACATTGTCAATCTCTTAGTTGCCTCCACTCATTGTAAATCACCTTGGTGATTCCTCAAATTCTAATAACTAGGCTCTAATTATCTAAAGTTAAAAGGTTTGGTGATAAGCATTTTCAAAAGGTCAACCCATACGAGTAATGATAATGAGGAGGAATAAGATGAACTAAAAAACCATAATAATAGAATAATGATACTAAAGAGGAATAAAACGAACTAAGAAACCATAATAAGAGAGTAAGAGAATTTATCATTTTGGTCATACTTATTACTTTACAACATAAGACTTATTACTTTACAACATAAGGGAGCATTATTATTTGAATGTCAACCCCCCTTATTTGTTTAATGGAAATGGATTAACATAATTAGAAACCTTATTTAGGATTTGAAACTATATATCAAATATTAGGGTGGAACTCTCTTCCCTTTTAGGTTTATATATTATATTTCTAATCTTGTACTTATGCCATCCTTCATACCCATTTTGCATTTCCTTTTTCCCAATGTTGTGATGATGTGATTTCACATGATATAATGGTATAGTTTCTTAGTCTTCATGATATTATTATTATGGTCGACATATGTTGTTGATCTATAATGATGTAAAAATGATTAGATAACCAATTGCTGGTAGTATTCATAATGTTATTGTGATGCATATGATATGATGAACATGTTATTTTGATGATGAGGTAATATTGTTCTATGCTATTCTTGACTATAATACAAAGATAGTGTTATGATGACAATGATGATCCATGACAATTATATAGCTTAATTTACAATCTCATTATGACATGTAGTAGCATGTGCTTCCTTCATATTCATGGTGATGATGTTATGTTTTCATAATGGCATGTAGTTAGAATTATGTAGTTCCTTCATATTCATGATGATGATGTGTGTTTTCATGATGAGATGTGATAGTGTGTAGTTCATTGATATTCTTGAAGATGTTTTGTTCATAATAACATGCATTGACATGTGGTTTCTTAGTAATTATGATAATGGTATATTCTCATAAAAATGTGGTATATATATATATATATATATATAAAGTTTTATGTAAATATTTATATAAAAAGAGGGCAATCTCTTAATTAATTAGAAATTTTCTTTTAAAAGATAATAAAAATGACATTGTAAATTGTAAATGAAGAAAAATGATAAGTTGAGAAAATAAAAATCACCTCTAAAATGAAGAAAAAAGATTTAAATGATAAGCACATGTCAAGAGGAGATTTATTTTAAGAAGGTAAAATAGAACTTTGGAATATTAACTTTTGTGATTTAAAAAATAATAATATAGCATTTATTTGTAAAAAATATAATTTAGTGGCCATTAGTATTTTAAAATTATATTTGTTTAATTTAATATTTTTAGTTTTAAATAATTGTAATTGAAGAAGAGTTAGAAAATGTTGTTAATTATTTTTCATATATATATTAGAAGGTTGTTTGGAAGAAATAGGTTCTATCATCAAAATAGTGTGGTTATCCTTCTTTATATTGATGATATTTTTTTTATGGAAAGGACTAGTGGTAACGACTTAAAACTCTCAAAGATTTTAACTCTAGTATAATTATAGTTGTTAACATTATAAAAAAAATGTTATGATAATGAAATCCAAAAGGATCATAGTTTTATGTATTATAACAATAGCATGGAGGAAATGACTTCACACACATATTTTGAAATCAATGTTCATCATTTAACTAGAACTATAACATTGTGAAAATTATAAAGGGGTAATGGAAAAGCTATTTTAAACTTGAAGTAAGACAATAAAGAAGATATGATTAGTCTAATTATTCTATATTTTGGAATTTTCTATGGGTTTTGTTCAGAATTATTGAAATTTAAATTTGAAAGTGTTTTGAATTCAAATATAAATTCAGCACTCTCAAATACTCTCATTACACCTAGACTATGCAAGTATTTAATATATATAATTGTAAAAAAATGGATTCCTAACATTTAGGCTATGGTAACAACAAATTTTAAACCGTAATTAAATTAAAGTCTTTTAAATATCAAAATATTTTTATATTTATTTCTTTTTATCTTTCTTTATATATAATAAATCAAAAATTAAATAAAATGGATTTTATATTTATATTCTCAAATTTATCAAATATATAAGCATACATTTTGATATTTTTTTATTAAATCAATTTTTCATAAAATTATTGAAAATATTTCAAAAATGTAAAATTTATAAATTTATAAATTGAAAAATTATTATTATGTTTTATCTCACAACAACCTTTTTAACATGGAGCAAATATTACTATTCATTTTTATCTTACAACTTTGCATCTCCATCACCATTACCAATTTTCTTAAACTAAAACTCTAATTTTTTCATTCTTCTCCATACCATTACCATCTTTCTTTTGCTTAGACCATTAACTAAAACTCCAATTTTTTCAAGCTTAGACCATTAACTAAAACTCCAATTTTTCAAGCTTAGACCAAATCTTTCATGCTCGAGCCACTAACTATTTCTCTACCCCCTTTTCGTAATCTTCCAGCTTTCACATCATCTTTTATAACTTTCTAATTCAATTGTTTTTCGTCTTTGTTTTTATTTTCTCAAACTACTTATTAATTCAATTAAACTACTTATTAATTCAATTCTTTTTCGTCTTTGTTTTTATTTTCTCAAACTACTTATTAAACTACTTATTAATTCAATTGTTTTTATTTCTCTCCCCCGCCCCCCTTTTCGTAATCTTCCAGCTTTCACATCATCGTCTTTGTTTTTATTTTCTCAAACTACTTATTAATTCAATTTTTTTTCTGAGAGTTCTTCAACTCCATCTTTTTATATTATATATCATGTACCTACATGCTATGTAAGTCAATATAAGTCAATACGATCAACTTACATGTATTTGAAAAGCCGTAGTATGAGTAGGGTTGGCTCTACTAAAGAAGTAGCATTGAAGATGCGGGGCGTGTTTTCGACAATGGAGTGGACACTGGGTGGGCAAAGTTATTTTCTTCGCCCAGTGAAGTCAAGTCAATACAATACACTTATTTAATCTTTGTAATTGCGTTCTGATTTCCTAAGGTCAAGTCAATACACGCAATTTGCATTCTTTGATCGTAAATCATGTCTCAATCTTTCGTTTTCATAAATCATATCTCCTTCTCTCATAAATGACTCACGTTGGAGATGTCAAGCAACTTTTGACAATGGAGTCGGTGGGAAATTGAAACTCCTCCCTTAAAGTCAAGTCAATACACGCATCTCCATCTCTAATAAATAAGTCATTGAAATTGAAACTCCTCCCTTAAGATCCAATACAGTCAATACAGTCATTTCCCTCCGATTGCGTCCACTAACGTCATTACACTCATTTCCCTCTCTTTGCCTTGCAATTTCTTTCTCTGTAATTGCAATAAGATTTTTCAAATCAATTATATCTTCATCTACAAATAAATATGGATAAGTGTACCGTCCACATTGATTTTATGCAGTGGTTCAAAAGTTGAAATAAACAATTATATATATATAAACTAGTAGCCATGCATGGATAACTCATAGCTGATAATAACTAGAATGTAGGGGATAACATGTATCTAGGCATGGATAACTAAAAGTTGAAATCGTTTAAACAGAAGAATAAAAAGAATCCAAAGTGTCTTTCATTTCATAGTTGTCTCTCAACCATTTAATCTATTTGATTTCTATCTGCCTGATCCAACCACAAACTATATGGATGTGCTAAGAAAATGGCAATAGAGTATAAGTAACAAATTAAACTTTAGTCAATAATGATAAAAACTAGTTGTTAATCATACAAAATATATAGATACAAATGTTTGGAAATAAAGTTGACAAAGATAAAATTGAAAATAATAATAATAAAATGAAATAAATAAATTCATTTTATTAATTTTTTTTCTTAAAAAAAGAACAAAGGTTAATATATATATGGTGTTTAAGCAAAACTTTAGAGGAGCCCTAGTTATATTTTTGTCACTACAATCCCAATATATGAGTTTTATTACTTATCAATATAGTAATTAAAAAAATTCTTATGGTATAAGAAAGTGTAAATTATCTATATCTCTATATATAATTAATTAATACTATTATAAATAATTTTCAAATATTATAGAGAAAATATTATTATTTAAATAGTATAACTTGAGTGGACTCAATGGTTAAGGCCATCTCTTTCCTCCTATAAAACATTATAAATTTGTGTTTTAACTAAATTAGGAAACATGAAATTTTGTTTTTTTTTGTTAAAGAGAAAATCAAAATAATTTGATATAGTTGATGTGGCAAACTAAAAGTTGAGGTATGTGATTCTTAGGGTATGTAATTGAAACTATATAGGAAATTAAAGTTTAGGAATCCAAAGCAAGGGAATTGAAACCAAATGCAAGTATTAAAGTGTGGAAAAATTAAAAGGAATTAAACTATTAGAGAACCAAATTAAAACAAACTAACTAAAAGGGAAAAAAAGAAAATAAAACTATGCAAGCGAAACTGAATAAAAAAACGCAGTGAGGAAATGAAAATATGAAATGAAGTTATCTTGTTTGCACTTAATGTTACATAATAATGAAAATACTTATATTCAAGTAAATAATGACATGTATTTGAAAAAACTAAAACAAATAATAAATAAACCCAATAAATTATTTATTCACAACACAAATATTGGAAAAAAGGTATTAAAAAATACTAATTTAAACAAATTATAATTTAAACCACAAACAACATTTATTATATTTATTATAATAAGCAAATGGTAACAATAACATAATAATATACATGACATAACTATTATAACAATAATGCAGCCAACGTAATATACAATAACCTTGATAAAGTTTCACACCCAACTAGAACACATAAGTATATACATATAAAAATTTGACATGTAAAATAATAATATATAAAATGAAGGCATAACTTGGAAATGGTAATGTAAAGGAAGAGCAAACATGAATCTGCAATTGGGATGATTATCATCTAAACTAGTGTGAAAATTTGTTTTACCTGATAAAATGTATTTAGAATAATGGCGAAGACTTCTTCACTTTAAGTTTCTTTTGGAATGGATGAAAACTAACTCTTTATTTAGTTATGTATGAACATTGTTATATTTCAAATGATTTGGGAAGATATATACTGTTTCAATGGGTGAATGGAAGCTAGGAACAATTGCAGATCTGGGTTATAAAGGGATGGAATGGGTGTCAAGTGTAGGAAAGTGTGCAAGAACACAGTACATGAACATATTATAGTGTGGGAATGAATTCCAGAGCTGAAATACATAGTGCACAAACATGCAATGCCATAATACAATGCATTAATGAAAGTGATAGCGCGTGAATAAATATGTGTTGGGAAATTGCAGAGAAGGAATGTGGAAGTCTTGTAGAATGGTAAGAAATTGAAGAACAAGAAAAGATGTAGATCACAAAGAAAGAGAGGAATATGGGTGCTCTTTTCCAAAGGATTTCAATCTTTACATAAAACAAATGCAAATCCGAAAATACACAAAGAAAATAGTTAGATGTAAATTTAAATCAAATATGAGAAGTAAATGAATCAACACACCATTATGAAAACTAACTAAGAAATTTAAGAGCAAATATTACCTGGGATTGAGGGGCCCTTCCTAATCTGGATAATGCTTCCTAGAAAGCTCAAATCAGACTGGAAATTTACTCAGAATATTAGCAATAATAATCAGCTCTCCATTCAGATTAACAAATTAGCTTACAATGATAGTACCCAACTTTTACAATGGGTATTTTTTTCAACCGAGGAGTCCTTCAACCTCTATTTATACATGAAAGGTGAGAATTGACTTCCAAACAAACTCCCCAATCATAGCTAAATTGTTTGACATTTGGAAATGTGACTCCCTAAAAATATGGATTAGGGTGCAAGAATACAAACCCTAGTCCAAGAATCTTGAATTTTGGTGCAGGAATCCTGAAAATATGAGTTTGATTGCCAATGTGGTACATGAAGGTCAAATATTCCAGCGCAAGAATTTGTTGCTTAATCACATAAGCATGTTTTTAAACCATTATTGATAAAATCATGATAAAACATATTTAATCATTAAAAATACAAGAAAACAGTAATAATTAACCATAAGGTAAGATGGATGTATTTAGTGGTAAGTGATGGAATAATGGTGCTAAAATGCATTAAAAGTGAAATATTATGGCTAGTGAATGGAGCCTTTTTATAGTATAAAATATGACATATTTAGATCCCAACACCCCGTATAAGGAATGGCCATGAAAAGAGGAAGATAAATGAGCCTTCAACATAGGTCAGTCAAAACTACAAAGGAGGTTCTTGATCCTAACACAACAAAAGAAACATAGGTACTAATGGAAGGAGGATCAGACTATGGTACCCATGAAAATGGAAAGATCTGATGTGGAAATTGTGACAAAGATCAAAAGAAGGATAATGTGACAACTCCACAAAAGGACCTTAGTGGCATTATGACATAGATAAAGATCATGCAAAATACATCTTGGAAACGACCCTAACCTATAAGCTAGTAAGAATCAATCATACATGTCCATCATAAGATCAAAGAATGAACTTGATTATTTACTCAACATCATACAAATAAATGCATCCAAAAACCTTAAAAATACCAAGTGAATTAAATCCCAACAATGAAAAAAAACACTCAACTATAGAGAAGTGGGTCTAGGAAAAAGTATAAATAGTAATTTTTTGCCATTTTACTACTTAATTTGTGATTTGAGAATATAGGGAAATTTGAGGGATAACCACTTGAATATTCAAGGAGTGATTATGTGAGTTACGAGCAACGAAATCAAGCATCACAATCACTAGGTAGTTTCTCTCATCCTTACTTTTCATTTCATCCATTTAAGTTTAAAATGTTTTAAAAATTTTTGAGGGTTTGAAAACATATACTTAAAAATGGGGTCATACACAGTATCCATTAATCACGCGAGGTGCATATGAGGTCCCTAATATGTGCCCTAGTCCATTATAAGCTACATATATATGCACTTGGTGCAACTGTTAAGATGTATATGAAGTCGAGAATGTTTTTTTTTTTTTTTTTGCAAAAAATAGATTCAATTTTTTTATGTTCTCAAAGACAATGGTGGTTGAATGGAAGAAACAAGAGCGTGAACATATGGAAAATGATGTCCTTGATGACCCAAAAGCACACAAAGCACTAAGACTTTGTGGCTTAAAGAGGGTAGTTGAAGCAAGTAGTATGAGATCTCAAAAGCACATACTTCAACTCCTTTTTGGGATATTGAGAACCAAATGCGGATGCATTCATCCTATATAGAAAACCACTCAAGATAGAGATCGAATACATCTACTTCTTGATGGGATTATCCCAAAGAGGAGATATTATGAACTTTAAAGGAACATCAATAGGTGGCATGATCATGGACGAATATGTTGCAATGTATTGCAACATAGGAGCTCAAAAGGTGGGAACTCAAGTCCCAATCAAATATATCGAATATTTAAACTTGAAAATTACCATAAGCACTATAGGACATGTGATGGGATCAACTTCATTACACCAAGCATGCCATCCATAAATAATTTTCTATGCACTTGAGAGCATGAGATCCACAATATTTAATTGGAGCATTGCAATACTAAGCAACATGAAGAGCCAACTGATAGGTTGTAAGACCAAAAAAATGAATACTTTTGGATTTACGATCATTCTATGCTCTTTTTTATTTTAACGACTTCCCTCCATAAGTTCAAGGACTTATGTGGAACAAAGAGAATTGAGAGAGCCATCTATGCTCTAATGGGAAACCATTATGCTGAGGCTGGGAGGAGGTCAAGCGAGGCCAAGCAACTAATCCCTATGAGGATGATTTTTTTTCTTGGTGGGAGTAACGGATGATTGCGATCGATGGCTATCTTTATGAGGGAGTGAATTTTAAGAGAGATGCAAATGTTTCCATTTGTCCATCCAGTTGTGGGAAACCTTTCGCAATAAATAATGAAAATGCACGATATAACACAAATAACATAACACAAAAAGAATTTATTGATCATAGGCTACTTCGAGGGGGAAACCTCTTTTGAGAATGATCAACACAATAACTCATGGATGCCTTCATTGGCCTCAACAAGTTCTTATATACTAAGTCTAATATAAACAACTATTACTCTCCATGAATATGGGATAATACAATATACTCATGGGATGACTTACAAAGCATATCCGTCCAACAACAATATATGTAACACCCCGGTTACCCAGTTTGCATTAAATGTATATGATGTAAATATTGCAATTAATCATGGTGTGGAGCTAAAGGCAAAATCCCCACCATTGATTTATCGTTTTATGTTTTGGTGATTAAAATCGATGCCGATGGTATTTTGTGCTAGTCGACACATTATAATTTTGAACATCATGTAAATATGCAATTTAATTAAATACCCAAAACCAGCTATGTGAATGCAACATTAAAACTCTCAAAGATTTTAACTCTAGTATAATTATAGTTGTTAACATTATAAAAAAATGTTATGATAATGAAATCCAAAAGGATCATAGTTTTATGTATGATAACAATAGCATGGAGGAAATGACTTCTCACACATATTTTGAAATCAATGTTCATCATTTAACTAGAACTATAACATGTGAAAATTAGAACGATAACATTGTGAAAATTATAAAAGGGGAATGGAAAAGTTATTTTAAACAACTGAGGTGTTGGTATGTTTTGGACTTTTCTATGGGTTTTGCTCAGAATTATTAAAATTTAAATTTGAAAGTGTTTAAAATGTGTTTTGAATTCATAAATAAATTCAGCACTCTCAAATACTCTCATTACACCTAGACTATGCAATTATTTAACATATATGATTGTACAAAAATGGATTCCTAATATTTAGGCTATACAAAGAAGATATATAATGTCTAGATCTCTTTTCTCCATTTGTAACAACAAATTTTAAACCGTAATAAAATTAAAATATTTTAAATATCAAAATATTTCTTTTTATCTTTCTTTTTATATTTATATTCTCAAATTTATCAAATATATGAACATACATTATAAAGTCTTTAATATTTTTTTATTAAATCAATTTTCCATAAAATTATTGAAAACATTTCAAAATGTAAATTTAATAAATTAAAATTCTTATTATATTTTATCTCACAACAGCCTTTTTAACATGGTTAAGTATTGCGATTCATTTTTATCTTACAACTTTCCATCTCCATCACCATTACCATTTTCCTTAAACTAAAACTCCAATTTTTTCATGGTTTAACCCCTAACTATTTATCTTTTTCCCCCTTCCGTAATTTTCCCCCTAACTAACTATTTCTCTCCCCCACCTTTCGGAATCTTCCAGCTTTCACATCATCTTTTATAACTTTCCAACCCTATCATCGTCTTTGTTTTTATTTTCTCAAACTCTTTCGACATTTTCTTCGCCCAGTGAAATCAAGTCAAGTCTCATAAATGACTCACGATGGAGATGCAAAGCAACTTTTGACAGTAGAGTCGAGTCGGTGGGAAATTGAAACTCCTCTCTTAAAGTCTTTCTCTCCGTAATTGCATTCTTTTTTCGTAAATCAAGTCAAGTCAAGTCAATACACTTATTTTCTCCTTGTAATTGCGTTCTTATTTCCTAAAGTCAAGTCAATACATGCAAGCAAGGGAAATTGAAACTTCTCTCTTAAAGTCAAGTCAATACACGCATTTCCTCTCTGTAATTGCAATTTGCATTCTTTGATCGTAAATCATGTCTCAATCTTTCGTTTTCTTAAATCATATCTCCTTCTCTCATAAATGACTCACGTTGGAGATGTCAAGCAACTTTTGACAATGGAGTCGGTGGGAAATTGAAACTCCTCCCTTAAAGTCAAGTCAATACACGTATCTCCTCAAAGTCAATACACGTTGGATATGTCAAACAACTTTTGACAATGGAGTCGGTGGGAAATTGAAACTCCTCCCTTAAAGTCAAGTCAATACACGCATCTCCTCAAAGTCAATACACGTTGGAGATGTCAAGCAACTTTTGACAATGGAGGCGGTGGGAAATTGAAACTCCTCCCTTAAAGTCAAGTCAATACACGCATCTCCTCTCTTAGGCTCCGCACATGGAGCGAAACAACCGGACCCTGGGCTCTATGCAGGTTGAAGTAACCAGGGCTAGAATCCTTGGTTTGCGCACATGACATAAACAGTGGGACTGAGCGCTGTTCAAGATCATAAAAAAAATTTGAAATTTTAACGACGATCCGTCAAAGCAGGATAAAATTAACGATAAGGATTGAATTAAATCACATCATAGTACAATTTAACTATCAAATCCTAGGCAAGTGTCAGAAAGCATTGGTGCGCCCTCGAGCAAGCCCAGGCTGTAGGTGGGTCTGCTGGAAATGCCCGAAAATTGAGCTCAGGGGCGCCCTCGAGCGCGCTCGAGGGCGTTTTTTCCCTTCATGTGCGGAGGCTATCTGTAAATCATGTCTCAATCTTCCCCTCGGATTGCGTCCAGTAAAGTCATTACACTCATTTCCCTCTGTTTTACCTTACAATTTCTTTCTCTATAATTGCGATAAGATTTTCCAAATCAATTATTTCTCTATCTATAAATGAGGATGGGACAATTGTACTGTCCAAATTGAGTATAGTGTCCAAATTGATTCTATGACAGTCGTTCAAAAATCGAAATAAACAATTATATTTATATATATATATAAATTAGTAGGTATGCATATGCATGGATAACTCATAGCTGATAATAACAAGAACTTAGGGGATAACATGTATCTAGGCATGGATAACTAAGAGTTGAAATGGTTTAAATAGAAGAATAAAAAGAATCCACACTGTCTTCCATTTCATCCTAATCTCTCAACCATTTAATCTATTTAATTTCTATCCGCCTGATCCAACCACAAACTATGTGGATGTGCTAAGAAAAGGGTAGTAGAGTATAAGTAACAAATTAAACTCTAGTCAATAATGATAAAAACTACCTGTTAATCATACAAAATATATAGATACAAATGTTTGAAAATAAAGTTGAGAAAGATAGATAAAATTGAAAATAATAATAATAAAATTTTAAATAAATAAATTCTTTTTATTAATTCAAAGGTTAATATATATATAGTCTTTAAGCAAAACTTTGGAGGAGCCATAGTTATATTTTTATGACACTGCAATTTCAATATATGAATTTTATTACTTATCAATATCATAATTAAAAAAAAAAATCTTATGGTATAAGAAAGCATAAATTATTTATATATAATTAATTAATATTATTATAAATAATTTTTAAATACTATAGATAAAAATAGCATTATTTAAATAGTATAACTTGAATAGACTCCATGGTTAAGGCCATGTGTTTCCTTCTATAAAACATTATAAATTTGTGTTTTGACTAAATTAGGAAACATGAAATTTTGCTTTTCAAAATAATTTGATATGGTTGATGTGGCAAACTAATAGTTGAGGTATGTGATTCTTAGGGTTTTCTCGTCCTTCTCCCTATTTGATTAGGCTCTAGGTCCTAGTAAGGATATGGACCTTGGGGAGGAACTTCTGGCCCATGGAGGGAATGTGATATTGAACTAAATGATGAACAAGACATAAGCCTCTGATATATGAGACATCAACAAACTACTCAATAATCACTAGAAGAGTAACGAGTCAGTTGAGATAATGCATAAATGAGTTTAGCTTCCTAAATGCATACTATAACTCAAATTGTAGAGACATAGGCTCAAAACAATCTGCTTTGTTCAAGGGTGACGCAACTTGTTTCCAAACAAGAATAACAACATGACTCTTCCCTGTTTGTCTTTTGGAATAATTGTTTTTTTTTTGTCTTTTTCATATTAATAAACAGAGAAAAAAAGAATGTTAAAACACATGTGACAAAACAAGTGTCAAGGGCAGGTGAACTAGTTCAATTCGCATAATGCAAGGAGCATGAACAATATAAAGACACTTAGGATGTGTTCCCTTCCAGTAAATGGGTGTCAAGTTGCAAAAGAAAAATGATGCAAACATTAGCGATAATGAGATAATAAATGAGGGATTATAAATAGCGAAATGATGGAAGCTGACATAAGACTTAAAAAGTGCAAGTTGAAAAAATGCAACGCATTTACAACTCAAATACAAAAATACCATAGAAGCCCCTTATTGGTGAAATTATATGTCAATTAATATGCAACATTAAATTGTCAACTAGGGAGGTTGTAAGCTTCAAGGTGCAGGCACAACATATGTAAGATTATAGCCTAACCTAACCTAATTTGAGTGCCAACAAACACACTTAAATGCGATAAACAAAACAAGTAACTAGAAAATGAATTCAACTAAGGAGAAATAAACTAACTCCTTAGGTTCAATCCCCACAATGGGGAGGCCATATCTCTTGAGTTAGGCCTTTTATCTTCCCCTTGGTAATTGAAACTATAGGAAATTAAAGTTTAGAAATCCAAAGCAAGGGAAATGAAACCAAATGCAAGTATTAAAGTGTGGAAAAATTAAAAGGAATTAAACTATTAGAAAACCAAATTAAAACAAACTAACTAAAGGGAAAAAAATTGAAAATAAAACTATGTAAACGAAACTAAAAAAAAAGCACTGAGAAAATGAAAATATGAAATGAAGTTATCTTGTTCGCACTTAATGTTACATAATAATGAAAATACTTATATTTGTAAATAATAACATGTATTTGAAAAAACTAAAAAAAATAACAAATAAACCCAATATTATTTATTCACAACACAAATATTAGAAAAAAGATATTAAAAAATACTACTTTAAACAAATTATAATTTAAACCAAAAACAACATTTATTACATTTATTATAATAAACATGGTAACAATTACATAATCATATACATAACATAACAATTATAATGTAGCCAACGTAATATAAAGTTTCACACCCAACTAGAACACATAAGTATATACATATAAAAATTTGACATATAAAATAATAATATTATAATTTAAACCACAAACAACATTTATTATAATAAGCAAATGGTAACAATAACATAATAATATACATGACATAACTATTACAACATTATAACTATAATGCAGCCAACGTAATATAGAATAACCTTGATAAAGTTTCACACCCAACTAGAACACATAAGTATATACATATAAAAATTTGTCATGTAAAATAATAATAGATAAAATGAAGGCATAACTTGGAAATGGTAATGTAAAGGAAGAGCAAACATGAATCTGCAATTGGGATGATTATCATCTAAACTAGTGTGAAAATTTGTTTTGCATGATAGAATGTATTCAAAATAATGGCGGAGACTTCTTTCACTTTAAGTTTCTTTTGGAATGGATGAAAACTAACTCTTTATTTAGTTATGTGTGAACATTGTTATATTACAAATGATTTCGGAAGATTTAAACTGTTTCAATCGGTGAATGGAAGCTAGGAACAATTGCAGATCTGGGTTATAACGTGATGGAATGGGTGTCGAGTGTAGGAAAGTGTGCAAGAACGCAGTACATGAACATATTATTGTGTGGGAATGAATTCCAGAGATGAAATACATAGTGCACAAACACGCAATGCCAGAATATAATGCATGAATGAAAGTGATAGCGCAGGAATAAATATGTGTTGGAAAACTGCAGAGAAGGAATGTGGAAGTCTTGTAGAATGGTAAGAAATTGAAGAACAAGAAAAGATGTAGATCACAAAGAAAGAGAGGAATATGGGTGTTTTTTTCCAAAGGATTTATCTTTACATAAAACAAATGCAAATCCGAAAATACACAAAGAAAATAGTTAGATGGAAATTTAAATCAAATATGAGAAGTAAATGAATCAACACACCATTATGAAAACTAACTAAGAAATCTAAGAACAAATATTACCTGGGATTGAGGGGCCCTCCTCAATCTAGATAAGGCTTCCTAGAAAGCTCAAATCAGACTAAAAATTTATTCAGAATATTAGCAACAATAATCAACTCTCCATTCATATTAAAAAATTAGCTTACAATGATAGTACCCAACTTTTACAATGGGTCTTTTTTTCATCCGAGGAGTCCTTCTTCAACCTCTATTTATACATGAAAGGTGAGAATTGACTTCCAAACAAAATCCCCAATCATAGCTAAACTGTTTGACATTTGGAAATGTGACTCCTTAAAAATATGGATTCGAGTACAAGTATACAAACCCTAGTGCAAGAATCTCGAATTTTGGTGCAGGAACAACCGGTGCAGGAATCCTAAAAATATGAGTTTGATTGCCAATGTGGTACATGAAGGTCGAATATTCTAGTGCAAGAATATGTTGCTTAATCACATAAGCATGTTATTAAACCATTATTGATAAAATCATGATAAAACATATTTAATCATTAAAAATACAAGAAAACAGTAATAATTAACCATAAGTTAGGATGGATGTATTTAGTGGTAAGTGATGGAATAATGGTGCTAAAATGCATTAAAAGTGAAATATTATGGCTAGTGAATGGATCCTTTTTATAGTATAAAATATGACATATTTAGATCCCAACACCCCTTATAAGGAATGGCCAACAAAAGAGGAAGATAAATGAGCCTTCAACATAGGTCAATCAAAACTACAAAGGAGGTTCTTGATCCTAACACAACAAAATAAATATTGGTACTAATGGAAGGAGGATCAAACTATGGTACCCATGAAAAAGGAAAGATCTAATGTGGAAATTGTGACAAAGATCAAAGGAGGGATAATGTTAGAACTCCACAAAAGGACCTTAGTGGCATAATGATGTAGATAAGCATCATGCAAAATACATCTTGGAAATGACCCTAACCTATATGCTAGTAAGAATCAATCATACATGTCCATCATAAGGTCAAAGAATGAACTTGATTATTTAGTCAACATCATACAAATAATTGCATCCAAAAACCTTAAAAATTCCAAGTGAATTAAATCCCAACAATGAAAAAAAACACTCAACTATAGAGAAGTGGGTCTAGGAAAAAGTATAAATAGTAATTTTTTGCCATTTTACTACTTAATTTGTGATTTGAGAATATAGGGAAATTTGAGGGATAACCACTTGAATATTTAAGGACTGATTATGTGAGTTAGGAGCAATGAAATCAAGCATCACAATCACTAGGTAGTTTCCCTCATCCTTACTTTTCATTTCATCCATTTAAGTTTAAAATGTTTTAAAATTTTTTGAGGGTTTGAAAACATATACTTAAAAATGGGGTCATACACAGTATCCATTAATCATGCGAGGTGCATATGAGGTCCCTAATATGCGCCCTAGTCCATTATAGGCTACATATATATGCACCTGGTGCAACTGTTAAGATGTGTATGAAGTCGAGAATGTTTTTTTTTTTTTGCAAAAAATTGATTCAATTTTTTTATGATCTCAGAGACAGTGGTGATTGAATGGAAGAAACAAGAGTGTGAACATATGGAAAATGATGTCCTTGATGACCCAAAAGCACACAAAGCACTAAGACTTTGTGGCTTGAAGAGGGTATTTGAAGCAACTAGTATTTTTGGGATATTGAGAACCAAATGTGGATGCATTCATCCTATATAGAAAACCACTCAAGATAGAGATCGAATACATCTACTTCTTGATGAGATTATCCCAAAGAGGAGATATTATGAACTTTAAAGGAACATCAATAGGTGGCATGATCGTGGATGAATATCTTGCAATGTATTGCAACATAGGAGCTCAAAAGGTGGGAACTCAAGTCCCAATCAAATATATCGAATATTTAAGCTTGAAAATTACCATAAGCACTATAGGACATGTGATGGGATCAACTTCATTACACCAAGTATGCTATCCATAAATTTTCTATGCACTTGAGAGCGTGAGATCAACAATATATAGTTGGAGCATTGCAATACTAAGAAACATGAAGAGCCAACTGATAGGTTGTCAGACCAAAAAAATGAATACTTTTGGATTTACAATCATTCTATGCTATTTTTTATTTTAACGACTTCCCTCCATAAGTTCAAGGACTTATGTGGAACCAAGAGAATTGAGAGATCCATCTCTGCTCTAATGGGCAACCCTTATGCTGAGGCTAGGAGGAGGTTAAGCAACTTCTCCCTATGAGGATGATTTTTTTTTCTTGGTGGGAGTAATGGATCATTGCGATCGATGGCTATCCTTATGAGGGAGTGAATTTTAGGAGAGATCCAAATATTTCCATTTGTCCATCCAGTTGTGGGAAACCTTTCGCAATAAATAATGAAAATGCACGATATAATAGAAATAACAGAACACAAAAAGAATTTATTGATCATAGGCCACTTTGAGGGGGAAACCTCCTTTGAGAATGATCAATACAATAACTTGTGGATGCCTTCATTGGCTTCAACAAGTACTTATATAATAAGTCTAATCTGAACAACTATTACTCCCCATGAATATGGGATAATACAATATACTCACGGGATGACTTACAAAGCATATTCGTCCAACAACAATATATGTAACACCTCGGTTACCTAGTTTGCATTAAATGTATATGATGTAAATATTGCAATTAATCATGGTGTGGAGCTAAAGGCAAAAGCCCCACCATTGATTTATTGTTTTATGTTTCAGTGATTAAAATCGATGCCGATGGTATTTTGTGCTAGCCAACACATTATAATATTTGGATATCATGTAAATATGCTATTTAATTAAATAACGAAAACCAATTATGTGAATGCAACATTAAAAGAGATGGGGGCATGATTTCCTAAGGATAAGGGGGGGGGGGTATTTAAACCTTTGGGCCAATGGGGAAAAGCCAAAGGTCAAAGGGAGAACCCATCAAACTGTCAAATACCCATTTTGTCTCTTGTGCCCAATCATTTAATACTGCTAGAAATTGGTTGAGTTAGTTATTACACGGGATGGGCAAGGTATGGCAGTCCAAATTTGAATTTGGGGAAGCACCCATTTTTGGGAAAACAATTTTTGACTTATGGAGTAAGTTATTTCCCAAAAATGCTGCCCATTCCTTCATGCATTCATGTTGTTGTCTTCCCCATGTTTTTTGGAGCTCCTAGAATTCTGCATTCATGTTTTTTGCAATGTTCTTCATTTTTCTCATGGCTAAGAAGTGTTTGTGTTAATGTTCAGTGGCTGGGATCACTCCTGGGCATTTTTGTGTTGTTTCCACATCTCCAAAATTGGGGAATTTCGTGTTTTCAGTGTTGCACAACCAATGGCGGACAAAGCCACAAATTTAGGGACTAAGGGAGTCATTTTTGCCCACATGAAGCCATAGAACGATTCTGGAAATGGAACTTCTATTAGGGGGCTATTTTACCCATTTGTCGTTTTTGTTTTGTGTTGAAAAACATTTTTCCTCAAACCCAGATCTTGCATTTTGCTGTGTGTGCACCCTTGACTTTGGTCTGAACTGACTTGGGAGTGGAAATGAGGCTTGACTATCTTGAAAAACTTGGTGTGAGAAGGAACCTCACAAACAGATCTAGGGGTCTGGTTTTCTTCTTTGCACACCCTGAATATCACTGGAAGGGAAGGCATATCCTGAGGGACTATGTAGCAGAGAAGGGGATGCTTCCTAGTGTTGGGTGTGTAGATGTTTTAGAAGCCAGGCTAGATCTAGTGCAGGTGTCCATAGCTCTGTGGTAGAGCTCACTAGCTTAGCAGTCAACCTTTCCAACTCCTTTGTAGCCTAATAAATCCAACTGTGTTGGCTTGGCTAAATCTTGATAAAAGGTTGGCTATGTGTGAGTCTGCTAGTGTTCCCTTATTCTTTGTGGGAATCATGCCCAGCTCGGGGGTGGCAGTGATCTTGAGAGATTGATGAGCACACTTGCCTATGGTTGGGTGGAACGTTGCAGCGACGTAGCTGGTTGCGGGACAAGCTTCTTTCAAGATAAGTATTCTTGTCTATTTTATCTCTGCATCTGTATTTTGTTAATGAAATATGATGAACATGTCTAATGTGTTGAATTTATTCTATTGTATAATTACAACTGTTATGCATCTGTGTATGTTTTATTTCAATGCGTTTTTATTTTACGTTCATGGGGCTAGATTTCCCGGATTGATCGCAACACCTTGGTCGTGTTCTCTCTCTGGTGGATGGGAGGGGATGTGAAAATACTAACGAGGTAAAGAGAAGTGTAATGTCCCCGGTTTCGACCCCGTTTGCATGATGTATATATTGTAATTAATTGTGATGAGGAGCTCAAGGAAAAATCCCCACCATCGATTATGTTTTGTATGTTTCGGCAATGGGGATAATTGCTGATGGTATGCTGTGCTATAAGGCACCTTATAATTTGGCATCATGTAAACACGCACATCAATTAAAATAAACCAAAACCAGCTACGGCAGTGCAACGTTGAATGAAAAGGGCATGGTTCCAAAGGATAAAGGGTGGGGGATGTCAAACCTTGGTTGTTGGGGAAAAGTCCATGTTTTATCACCTTTGTTGCTGGCCACCTTTTTTCTTGTCTCATCCAACCTTGTCAACCTCTTTAATGCTTCAGCTGGTGGTTGAGGCAGTTATTGCCTTTGGGAGTGGTTGTGACAGGATGTCAGCCTTACCCACCTGCCCACTCCACCCACGTCTGCCCATTCTTCTCCCTCACGCACTCTTCCCTGGCCTGTTCACTCTCACCACAATTTTGTCTGTTTTCTCCTCACGCATAGGCTCTGGGCGGTTTTGGTCTCATGCAGGTTTCCACTCTCCAATTTCGCGTCCTCCCTGTAGGTGGCTCATCTTCACGTAGGGAATTGCTGTCTGTTAGTCTCTCGCGCACAGGAAATTCCTGGCTTTACCCACACGGTTTTTCTTCTGCGGATTTGTCCATAGTGAGGCCGTATCTTTCCTCACGGGCTGAAGGTGGGGTTCTATATTATTGTTCCTCACGCACAGGTCAGGAAACTGTAAATTCCTTTCCATTGTGGTCTGTGTAATTCTTCCAGTGACTTCGTTGCCCAGAACGGGCTGTGTTCCCCATGATTTTGTTGGCTGTGGTGTCCAACTGCGTTTTGGGCCACTGGGTATTTGTGGTGAGCCGTTTTTTTGTGGTGGACTATGTTGATTTCCCATGGCTATGCTGGGAGTTTTGTTGATTATCCATTATGGTCTGTGATTTGTTGTTATTGCTCATTGTGTGTTTGTGGCTGCTGAGGTACCCTGGTTTGGGTTGCAGCTGAGTTGTTTTGGCCATGTTAGGGCCAAAACCCACTCTGAGTTTCCTTGTGGGCTGGGGCTGTGTCTCACCTTTCGTTTGGGGATCATTCTTGGTTGTTTGCTTCTTCACAGGGCTGTGAAGGGATTGTTTTGTTGCTGGTATGCAGTGGTTGTCCCCTTGGGATGTGTTGTCTTGGCCAATCTGTGAAGGCCTGTTAAACCCAGCTGTGCCTGGTTTGTTGTTCGTGTCCCCTTGGCTATGTGTAAGCCTGCAATTGACCCTTATCCTTGGAGGAATCATGCCCAGCTCGGGGGTGGCAGCGTGCTGAGAGACAGCTGAGCAAGCTAGCCTATGGTTGGGTGGAACATTGCAGCAACGTAGCTGGTTGCGGGACAAGTTCTCCATCAAAAAGATAAGTGCTCCTGTTCTTTTGTCTCTGCAATTATAATGGTGTGTAATGAGTTATGATGAACATGTTGAATGCTGGGTTATGGACTGTATGTTTGCTTCCGCTGTATGTTTGAGGAATTGTGCATCCTGTTATGCATGGTGTTTAAGCCTTCAATTTTCAGCATTTGACGAGTGTATATGTTCATGGGGCTGTTTCCTGGTCATGTATTGATGTTCGTCGCGTCCTCTTCGTCGGTCTAAGGGATGGGGACGTGACAAGAAGGGTTGACATGGGTTCCTAACATCCCCTCCCTTTTAAAAAAGCTTTGTCCTTAAAGCTTTAGATGTGAAAATTGTAGTTGAATTTGAAAGAGCAGTTCCCATGTAGCATCTTATGGTTGCATGCCATGCCACTGAATTAATACCTCTGTGATGGATCGAGAACGAAAATGACTAATGCTCCTATTGAGGATGGCCTTTAGGTCCAAAATGATGGATCCTTCATTATCCAGTTCTGCTAAAACAATTTGTGCTCTAATGTTGGTGTCAATAACTTTCTTAAGACAAGAGACATGTAATATCGGGTGAACATGAGAACAAGGAGGAAGTTCCAATTTATAAGCATCGGACCTAATATTCTGAAGAACTTTATATGGCACATAGAAATTTGGAGCCAACTTATGACGCCCTTCGAGTTTTAGGGAATATTTCTTCTAAGGTTGTAGACGAAGAGTGCCCTGCTGATGGAGAAGCATGGAGCTCATAGAAGACATCATGTTGATTATCTATTCTCTAGGGAAGCACCAGACGACCCTTATGTCTCAAAGAAGAACCATCCCAAGAGTAATGGAGTACAACCGAAGGATTATTGGCTAACCGTTGGATGATTTCAGATAATGAAAAGTCATTGACATAACCTTGTTGAATAGATTGCAACCAATTTGGAATAGTAGAATTAACTGAAAGAGAAACGTGGTCACCAAATGTGAGATAAAGAGCACCCGTCACAATGTTTTCCTTACCCTTATTGTAATTGATCTCATATTCATAATCCATGAGTTTGCTAACTCGTTTAGGTCATGTTTGGGATGAGACCCGTTGTTCTAGGAAATATTTCAGACTCTGGTGATCAGTCTTGATGCAAAAATGATTCCCTAATAGGTATGGTAGTTATAGATGGATTTTCCACACTTGGTAGATCATGTTTTTATACCCTATCCATGTCCCTATGCAGAATCTTTGTACCCCTTTTTTCTTAGTATTACTTTGATGCTCCAGAAAAAACCCTTGAAAATTCATATTTATGGGTATATGTGGGTCACCAGCCTACTGCTCGCGTGTACATGTAGCTTGCTTCATTATGACCAGCGTACATCGGGAAATATGCAAAAAAATAAATATTTGGAGTTTTTACTTATCAAGTAAGGAATAACTTGACTCTTGACCTTCCATATGCTTGGAAACTCTATGACTCGACCCTTCACTTCTCATTGAGGGGTTATATATTGAGCTACTTGGAAGCATTGAAGAGAGAGGACTTGTGAGAGCAAAGAAATTATAGTGGATTTGTGCTCCATTCTTGCATACTTGATTCTGCATCCCTTTGTCCTTGGAGCAACCATTAATGCTATTTCCCAAGATTACCTTTGTCTTGTGAGATTTCCTTGATATGGAAGATTCAAGTGGTGGAGGCTTAGGTGGAGGACTCGGTTTATTGATTTCGACGAGGTGTCAATAGAGGTTGTCATTTGTATCTAAGTTTACATAAATAGAAATATCCATTTCTCATCCATTATATGTGTAACTATGAATATTTGTATCCATGGATGTAGTTTCTTTGATTATATATTGGATTTGTATATGCTAGATTAGGCTCTAACACTTAATAGATATCATGCTTGTGTATTTCGTTGTTGTTGAGGATGGAATTTAGGTACAAGTGTGGTTGAAATCTCAATGGGGATATTATACGAATGTTCGGAATAAAGTATGCATCTCATTCCTTAGTGTTAGACTTGTTTATATCCTTAGCATATTGGAAATGGATCAATTTTTGGTGTCATACTGTCTGTTGTGGTCTACTCCAATCCATAGGAATTTTTCTTTGTAACAGAATTGGAGACTCCACTGGGGACTTTCCTTTTTGTTAGGGTTTGGGTGCCTAATGTACTTGATTTGATCTATGCTTCTCTATGTTTTTGTGTCACATTCAGGAGTGTGTTATCTCATTGGTATTCCTTTGAAGTAATTTGAGTCTTAGTCTACCTTTTTACCACCTATCTCTTTATTTACGTAGGTCATGGAGGTAACAGTTGTGTATACACATAGGTTGTAGTACTTATAGTCACGTATACACACGGGTTTTCTGTGAACAGTTGCATACATCCATCTTTGTGATTGAGAACTTGATGTTGGGGATATTATGGGAGGGTTGTGAGTGTTGCCGAGTCTTCTTGGGTTCATGCAGTGCTAGTTTATTGCTTATGTGCTGACCAAAGATGTCTTTTTCTTTGCTTTTCTTTAAAAGTTGTTCTTGTCATTTGTCTCCTTTTTGTTTTATTATTAGTGCATTAGACTTCTTAGTCTCAACATATTGCTTGGCTTGCATCTGATACTTTTTGTAGGGTCTAGGAGTTTATAGGGTCTATTTGTTACATTTTCATATCATTTATAATCAAAATACAAAAATATGGTTATTTTTGGCATGTTTTGCATTATGCATTTGCATTGAAATAATACTTGCATTAGGTTTGCTTAGATGAAACAATGATCATACTTTCATATAGGAATGATTACATTGGCATTTGAAGAAGTAATTTGTGCATCTCATGTAGTGACATGCCCATTTTTCATGTTTAAAGACAAATTACACTTCACATTGTTTTTTAGGGGTGCATATTTATTTCACTGCTGAGTCATAATATCGCTAGTTGCATGTTCATTACCCTTGAGTAATCACAACCATTAAAATTAGTGCTTAACTTAAAATTGAAAACACTTTTTATTTGATATAGGTGCACCAACAAGCTTAGGTTGTAGAGTCTTGGAATAGGGTGTCATGAGTAAATTTTTCCAAGACTATGAGACAAAACAATTAGGTCTCTGTCCAGGTGAGAAGTGAAATCCTTGATATAATTGGTGTTCTCAGGAGGCTCCTCTTACACAGGATTTAAGCACAAGGCAACACAGATGTTAGTGGTGGGGATAGCCCCTTTCCACTTTCTGTTGAGTGTCAAAGATAATTCCAAGATCTTATTCGTATCTGGGGGCTTTTGAGGTACCTTTGGTGCTTTCAAGCTTCAGGATTTGTTATCTTTCCCATACGGTAGATTCCACCTGTGACTGTCTACCTTATCATTGGTTATATTGAGGTGACCTTAGTTTCCTTACCTAGGTATCACAAGGGGTACTTGTAGAGGTTATTATGTCAGTGTCATGGTCAAGTAGGGATCAAACAACACAACCTCTATATGTGTTAAAGTTGAGGGCCACTATAATTGGTTACCACTTGTAGTCTATGGGAGTCTCTAGCCTCTCCTAGGTGAAACATACCTGCTTCATTTGGGAGGTCACTTATCCTTCCTCTTGACTTGTTTGCATCTGACATACATTTACTTAGGGGTGCGCTCTTTGTACACAAGCTTGCTTTAGGGATCGTAGTTTGTTGAGTCTTTTTATTTTCCTAGATTCATAATGGATTGAGTTTTGGCACCGCGTCAATCTCGACGTTTAGCAAGGCTTTTTCCTTGTGGATCTCCTCCTCCTCCTTGGAAGAATACTAGTTATTCTAGGTGAATTTTTACACACTGTTATCACCGTGAGCACTACATATGAGATACCAGAGCTCCCTCCTTCTCCACCCTATGGAATGGGGAACATGGTTGTATTGAGACGTTAGACTTTGGTTCACACTGACCCTCACAAGGCTGGTACTTCCTATAATGCATGACCCCAGCTATCAGACTTTGTAGTTTCCTATCAATGGTATTCCTTCGGAAGGTCAAGTAGTGAGACTCATCACATTCCCTCTAGCACAGGTCCTTTTAGGTTTGGCATTCCATATGTTACCGATACTATCATCTGTTGTTGATCCTAGTATAGATCTTGGTGTTATGCTTGGGGGCACTGTAGAGCTTTTTTATCGCTGATAGATTTGGGAGTGTTCATATCTCTCCTTCCACTCCATTTGTGGCAGTATTTACACTCGGTATTAACACTGGTGTTCCCTCTTAAGGAGGTGACCATAGACATGTGAATGTTGGAGGTACAACTTACATCCCATCTTATGCCCCATCCTCCACCACACCTATTCTTCCAAACTCCTTTCTTATGACATAGCCTCCTCATGTCCCGCATGGACCTTTTGGAATGTCGTGCTGCATCAGGAGGTTACATACCTCCTTATATGTCAAGGGGTCAACTTGTTTATTAATCCTATAACTATGGTTATATGACACCTAATCTCAAGGTACACTGAATTATCACATTTTCCTGCATCCTTATATATGTCATGCATGAGGGGGTTATTATCCGACTGGTGAAGGTAGCTGTATTTATCACAGTCAACCTTATAGGAAACAACCTTTTCAAGGAGTATGGAACTATATGGAAAAACCAAGTCTCCCTTTCTTGTTTACGTTGAATTTTCTGACCTTTTGAATTTGACCAATGATCTGATATCTCCTGATCTGATGTGTTCAATTGTTCCTACTAAGCTTCCTTCAGACATCCCGAAGTTTGAAGGTAAGAGTGGTGAGGACCTTGGAGAGCATGTGACTACTTTCCACCTCTGGTTCTCTTCAAACTCATTGAATGATGACTATTTTTGTCTATGATTTTTTCAATGCACCCTCACGGGTCCTGCCACAAAATGGTATATAGAGTTTCTTGGGGGAACATATCAGATGTTTAATGACTTAGACATGAAATTTATTAACCACTTTTATCTATCGATACGTTTTGACGCTGACAACGATCTCTTGTCGATATTTTGACAAGATAAATAAACACACATCTATGATCATATTCAAGAGTGGTGTAGACAAAAGACGTTGATTAAGGCCACCATTCCACTTGAGTTTTTGTTGGAATGGTTCCTCAAATATTTGTTGCCTTATATCATGAAGGATGTTGCAACATTTGGAGTAATGAATGAGCAGGATATCTTTAGAGTTCGGTAGTTGGACTTGATTTATGCTCAATCTAGGCTCCTTTATGAGATTATCCCTGATGCATCACGGTCAAACATTGAACCTAAGTTTAAATCTAGGCCACATGATGATGGTATTGTTGCCTCCGCGAGTACCAAAGTCATAGACCAGGATACAAATGAAATGCAAAATTTGTATATTAATTAGTCTATGACTGGACAAGCTACAACTTTGTCCAATCCCACCTAATTGGCGGATGTTCTCTCAATACATTCATCAAACTAGAAAGGTAACTAGCAACCCGAAAGGAATAGAAAGAAGGGAAGAAACAATAAAATGGGTGGGACTAGAAAGGAGAACCATAACGATGACAAGAATGGTGATAATTATAGGGGGGGAATAAAACTAATAGAAAGGTTAAATTCCCTTACAAAATTTTTGGAGGAGACCATCTCACATAATTGTTCCCTTGTATTGAAGATGCCTCTGATTTTATTGCACAAATCCCATCTATGTTGACTAACCCTTTACCAAATAATCAACATATGGCTTTGAGGAATGCATAGACTGGAAGTACTTTTGATGGGAATCAAAACCCACTGAATGAAGATGGTGGCCATGGTTGTATCAAGATGATGTCATCCACTAATGTTTTGACTCGTGCAAAAGGTTATGGTCCATCACAGCCCAACTTGGGTAAAGAGCCTGCACCTCTTGAGAGTCCTTTTGCATATCGATAAGCCTAAAGCTATACCTTGTATACCTAAGGGAGTCCTAAAGAAATCAGGGAACATTCCTAATGCTCGAGTTGCCCAACATTATTCTATTATCGAGGACTTGGGTCACACTCCCTATGGGATGTCATCTCTTGAAGTTCTTAAGACTTGTCCTTTGCAAAGGAGATCATTGTTGACTGCTCTTGGGGTGGTTAATTCTAATCCTTCCATGGTAGTTAGATTTTAAACCGAAGAGGTCCAGCCTCGCTTCGCTTACCATATGGCTATATTAGTCCATGTGGAGTGTCTGAATAACATGGTCAAACACACAGTCCTTGATGAAGGCATTGCGACCTTTGTGATGTCTCTATCTTGTTGGAAAGGTCTTGGCTAACCCACGTTGTTGAAATCTATGACCATGTTGACTACCTTTGATGTTTGTTCATTTCAGCCACATGGTATCCTTCCATCTCTTCAATTCCAGCTGGGAGGGGAGACCGTGTCAATTAAGGTTGAGGTGGTTGTTGTGCCCCTTGAATACAATCTTTACTGGGCCAGAACTGGATTTATGCTATTAAGGTGGTCACGTCTTCCATTTTTTGTGTCATTTTCTTCCCTTTTGAGGAACTGATTATCACGATCAATCAAATTTCATTCAATAATTCTAGTTCGTTTGCATCATCGAGATCCACCATCAAATCTATTGACAATGCTCAGCTGACAACTGAGAATGTTGGCATTGGAATGTATTCGTAATTGATGGGATCTTTCAATATTTCAACACCAATCCTAGTTATTGTTTCCACTCTTGGTAGTGATTTGTCATCATTCAGTTTGGTCCCATTTCGCACTATGTCTTTGGATGACCCTTGGAATATCCCTTCTCCAAGAACATTGGATGATAACCCTAGAACTACAAAGATAGAGATGCCATTTTCTAAATCGGAGGTTGTTTTCCAAGTTGTTCTTGATCCCGTTGTAGACTCTGGTCCTTCCTCTTTGCAGACGAAAGAGGAGGATATCTTTTCGCTTCCTGATTGGGTGGTTGCTCATCACACTCACATGATTTCCTTAATTTAGTTTTTCCTTCATACGAAGCAATTCTTGAGGCCATGTACGGTCCTGAATGGCCCTGGGAGGAGTTGCACCATCTCTCTTACTTCCTCTCGAAGCTCGAATGGATTGAGCATGATGAATTTAAGATGACCCTTATAGAGAATGTTGGTTATCTCATGGTCCCATTAAGCACTCATGGTATATATGTCAAAGGGAACATGGCGAATCTATCACTTATAACTCTCATCAAAATTTCTTAGATTCCTGGCAAGATCGAGAATGTTTACACTGGTGCAGATTGTTCTCCTGATGAAATTAAGATATACATTGAGTTTTTTAAAGAGTTTCAAGATGTCTTTTCTTGGTCATATGATAAGACGTTGGGAATAGACCCTCGTATTGTCGAGCATGAGATTAAAATGTACCGTAATGCTAAACCTGTTTGACTGCGTTTACGTGTGATAAACCATCGTAATGCACTTGCCATTAATGCTGAGATAGAAAAGTTACACAAATTTGGATTTATCTATTTATATCCCTTGACTGAATGGGTATCCAATCCCATTCCAGTGGATGAGAAGAAGGGAACCATCAGGGTGTGCATAGACTTTAAAGACCTGAATAAGGCCTGTCTGAAATACAATTCCCCTCACCATTCATAGACCAAATTTTGGATGAGTGTGTTGGGAGTGAAGTATTCTCATTTATGGATGGTTTTTTAGGTTATAATCAAATTCAAATTAATCTCGAGGACCAACACAAGCATTCTTTCATTTTCCTTTGGGGCACATTTGCATACCGAAAGATTCCTTTCAGTCTTAAATACACCAGAGATACCTTTCAACAAGCTATGACCTTTACTTTCCATGAACTTAACCGTATTATCAAAGTTTATATGGATGATTTAGCTGGTCACTCTCATCTGAGAGTGGATCATCCAAACCATTTATGCTTTTTTTTTTAAATATGTCATTGTTATCAAATCCTGCTAAACCCTTAGAAGTGCATCTTTTGTGTGAAAGTGGGTATTTTATTATGGTTTATTGTATCCAAGGTGGGTATTAGGGTATATCTTTTGAAGGTTGAGGAAATACTATGTAGCTGGAAATACTCATCTTCTACAGACATAAGTTTTTTCCCTAGCTTGAAATACTCTAAGCTAGAAAAAATGAGTAACAACAATGAGAAACACTTCCCCTAATATTGATAAATGCTTGGAATAGATTCTATTACCCATCATACAATGTGATGTGCCAATCCTTTGGAATACTAGATATCCCAAGGGTTCACCGGCATGAAACAAAACCAAATCACATACAAGATCAAAGTACCAAGTACAATCTATAATCCTATGTTGATGACTAAGGAATCCAACAATGAAATAAGTGATCAATACACAATATGATTCATGGGAAAGGAACTTTCATTGCATTAATAGAATAAGAGAGAGAAATCACAACTGAGAGCCTTAGTGTTGAGAAATATCTTCTCAAGAAAGATCTTGCCTCCAAAGCTTCAAACTTTCCCACCTAGTGCCCACTCTCTTGGGATAGACTTGGCGAGAGTTTTGATACTGTAGCATAATCTTCCTCCCCTTACCCATGGGGGAGGAGCCAATATTTATAGCCATGTGAGGATAGGAATGGTTGAAATTATTATGGATGAGGTGGAGGGTAGATCCTACAAGGAGTGATCTCGAGTCTAGGTGGTCCAGGAGTCTAGGGATGAGGTTTCCATGAAGCTAAGGTTCAAGAAGCTTCATGAAATTCTATTTTTATCTTTTAAACTCGAGCACCACTCTTTTTCAGTTAATACAAAGTGTTACCCATAGTGCACCGCTCATTGTATAAATTCATGGGGTAGTGGCACCACTTTTTGTTCATGGAAAACAAGCGTTACGCATTGGGGTAATGCACATAGTCCATAAGGAAAGTGTGGTGGTGGACAAAGGCACAAAATCACTAATCTAGGTCTAAATTCAACTTCATAACTTGGGGATTGGAGGCAAGTTCTGATGTTCGGTTCTCAGTATATGATGATGACGACAAATGTGTGTAACAAAATGCCCCCCAAAGCATGAGGCTAGAGGGATAGGATAGGTGAAGGATTTGTTAGAACAAGTTATCACTTTGAAAAAAGATTTCACTGATCGAAGATCCTCAACAACCCAAATCATCTTGCAGTACATCAAAACTTTAAATCATATTATATGAATCTCATCATGGCTGCATACCAATACAAAGAAAATCCAAGTGAGGTACGAGAAACCATGGCTACTAGAATATAGCGTAGATCCATGTAAAGAAGACTCAAACTTGGACATAGCTACTAGACATACTATGTAGATCTATGTCATATAGACACAAATTTGAGCACGACCACGACCATACAAATGTGGATCCATGCTAGGACTCATAAAAATACTCCATTGCAACCCGAGGAAAGCAATGAGCGCTTAACAGATACCAAGGGTCTTCGTCTTGTCTTCAAGAAAGTACGATTCTATCCATGTGATTACAATGTCTTGATGTCGAACATGGTAGAAACCACTTGATTACCGATCAATGATGAAAACCATTAAGAAGTGCAAGGGAGGTCACCATTGATATTGATGATTCCCAAGGTACCCTAGTACAATCTCCCGAATGTGAATAGATCATTTTATGTCGAACACTCGGTTGAATCTCTAGATCAAAGGTCAATGATGTGAACCTATGTCGAAAGAGAGAGGATCTGTCATTAATGAATATAGATCTCAAGGTACCACTTTGTTTCTAAGACTAATTCTTGGATGATGGAATGAAGTCGATAGGAAGAGTCTCGTCGAAGTAGGGCCATGATGAATCCCACATCGGCGACATGAAACTCAGAACAAAGTTATGAAATTTGAGTATGATGTAACCATAGGACTAACTCAAAGGTAACTAACACAAAGGTAGTTTTTACTATAGATGAAAAATATAAATATGACTTTCCTTTGAACATAACGCGGAACGACTGAAGACTTGGAAACATTGACTTGACGAGGTGGATACCAAGACATAATGCGACGATGGATGGTGCATTCTTTGAAAGACTCGAAGGATTGACATGAATCATGAAATTGGATCGCCTTGGAAACAATTTGAATAACCAATTAACCGAATGAAATGCAGAAAAGTGCCATGTTCAAAGGTGACTACAAACTTCCATTATTGCAAATAAAATAGGTTCCCTTCCCTTACTTTCCCCTTCATGATTGATGAGTGCCTTTTTTTTCAGTTTTATGAGTTCAAAGAGGGTAACAAAAAATCGTTGTAGCTTATCATAATATAAGTCCATTCTCATATGTTTTATGAACCTAAGAAAGGAGGGGTTTGTTCCCAAAAGAGGGTCTCTCAGTGTTTAATTCAACAGGTCCATTGAAAGTAAACTCGGTACCATTCATGTTTAAAGAGTCTGAATGAAACATAAGAAAACTCCAAAGGGTATTTTTTCATACAATTTATTCTCTGAGGCCTGAAAGCATATAAAATATTACCTTAGAGAACTCTTCTAGTCGATCACTAGAGTATTTCTTTTTCGTAAATTAGTCATTCCAAACTGAAAAAGGGGTAAACTACAGTCGAAAATATGACTCTTCAGGTCCTTTTACGAGCGTGAAGAAGACTAAAATTTAGTATTAAATTTAACGAGCACAACTAAAATTTCAAAAATAACGCTCAGAACCTTTATCATGTTTGAATCTATAGCACGAAAAAGCGATAAAGTAAGCTCAAACCATCTTTAATGTTTTAACCAGAACACAAAAAAAATGAAAAGTAAGCTTGACACCATCTTACTATTTTTAACAAGCTTGGAGATCAGTTGTAAGAATTCTTAGGGTATCTGCTTCATTTTTTAAACAAGGTTGCAACAGAGAAAGGATAATGCTCAACATGAGTGTTTTCAACAATAATTTCCCAACGTGATGTCCAGAGGTTGGTGCTAGCCCCCAGTAAAAACTATCCAGCGGCTCAACTTCAAGATAAATAGGTTGAAAACATGGCCCCAAAGCTTTGTTTCGTCTTCCTACTCTTTTTCCATTAATAAACATAAAACTCTAGTTTACTACTAAGAAAAGGTTCACTAGAGACGAAGGAAGAAAGAGGATCTAAAGGTAGATGAAATGAAGGTACCATTCCTAGAAAGGATGGAAGACTCGCTTCAAAAGGATAATATGTTTCATTTTTACACAAGCTTGAAACAGAAAAGAACTATGCTTGAAGGATGGTTTCATTTTTTTGCAAGCTTGAAACCAAAGGTAAACTTTGCTTGAGAAAGCCTATTTCATTTTTTAACGAGCTTGACATAGAAAGGGATCTATGCTTGAGAATGGTTTCATTTTTATGAAAGCTTGAAAACAAAAGTTAAACTATGCTTGAGGAGTGGTTTCATTTTTTAACGAGCTTGAAACCAGAAGTAAAATTTTCTCATGGTCAGTTTTATTTTTTAATGAGCTTAAAAACTAAAAATAAACTATGCTCAAAGACATTTGTTTCGTTTTTAATGATCTTGACATAGAAAGGGAACTATGCTCTCTTAGTTCTTAGCCAACATGATGTCCAGAGATTGGATACATGCCGCCCAAGCTTCTCCCTGGTTGGAAAAATAAATCGGTCTACAAATGACTGAACTTCGATGTGATGTCAAGAGGCGAGAGACATGGTCGATGAAGGGGAAGGAACGACAAGAACATGAGGCACATTCAGGGAATTTTGGTGACTAGGAGTCATACAATGATCGAGTTTAACAAAATAAAGTTGATCAATGGTCACAATCTTCCCATCATGGGGAAAATGCATCACTTGAAAGAGTGTGGAAACTACAACTTTCATGACATAAACATAATATCATCGAAGGAGTAGATTAAAATCTAAAGGACCTTGAACTCCCATAAAATCGATACAGATAGTTTTCCCTCCTAAGGTAATAGGAAAATGAGGAAGGATCCCTAAAGGTGTAGTAGGTATTCTATTAAAAGTTAGTATCTGGTCGGAAGCTGGCACAAACTAAGGAGAACCTAGAGATTGCAAAGAATTTGAGGATAGAATACTAACAGAGGTGCCTTCATCAACAATAGTGTGAAGCATCTTCCTAGCAGCAAATTGCACAGATATCTAGAAAGGAATACGAGATTCTATTAGATTACTCCAATCAAAGGAAATAACCTTGGTACTTGGAGAGGGTTCTGTTGAAATAGACAATATTCCCCCTTGCACAGAACAATAAAAAATGACCATGAAAAATTCAGATGTTTTCATTTCACTCTTAATTGGAAGAGAGGGAAAAGACAATTATTGTGTCAAAGTGACTACTTCAGTCTTAACACTCTCGGGTGGAGACGTGGGATCTGGTGGAGGAGTGGGATCGGGTGGATTACTTTAACTTCACTCTGTAAAGGAAGAGTGGGATCAACTATGGATGAAACTGAATTGACCACTTGGTGAACCAGTGGGGGGTCAAGAGACAACTTACGATAACCTGTTGTAAGCCGATGATGAGGAAAATTAATATCTCCCAACAAATTTGATGCTTCATCCATGTGAGCACAAAGGTAAGTAAGTAGCATATCCTTACATAGAAATCAAATATTTCTAACTTTTCCTTTCCAACTCTTAATCACAGAGTCACTGGTTGATGGGGTATCATCAGTATGATGACCAAATGCCGATGACAGGGGGTTTTGGGAGTCAGTAGACCACACTTCCAAAACTTGGGAAATACCAAGGAAATCCTTAAGAAGGTGATCACCCTTACAAATCCTGCTAGGGAATTTCATCTTACAAGTAGTTTTGGTAGGTATTTCAACACTCTCACCAGGAAGAGTGGTTGGTTGAGATTCGATCAGGAGTCTTCCTTTCTTCTTCTTCTTATTCACCTGATCACTAGTACTACAACTTTCAACAAGCGAAGAGGGAGAAAGGGGAGAAGACACATCTAGCGAAGAAGATGGAGGATTCATAGGAGTTTGGTGTTCTAGTGAAGGAGAATTAACATCCAATACACAAGGTGGGGTTGTAATCATCGAGCTAGAGAATAACCATACATGTGATCCTATAATCAATCCATGAAGACTCAAAGTGGCCATGAGAAGAGGACCAACATTTCCAAATGAAGAAAAAAAAAGGTTCCCATTGGTTGGTAATATCAAAAGGCATAGCCATAGCTATATAACAAAGCTATATCCCTTTCTAAGACTCTTTAAATGTACAAGCAACAAACTCTACTCAATATAAAGCAACAAACGGACATGTGAAAAGAGTGGATAAAAAGTCAAGATCCTCACGGGATTGTCAAATCTCCACAACTCGTTAGATATCGCAGGGTCCAACAGTAGAGCACAACAAGGATGATTGCTACCATACCCTTTCCTGAACACTCAACTACCTGGATGACACATGCATAGTAATCTCCCAAAGTGTTGTTATCACTGTATTGCGGAGATAAGATGATCAAAAGGATATTCTTGGATGGTCACAAGATCCATAAAAGTGTCTCCCTCTATATAGAAGGCACATGGGAGCTCAACTCCATAGTAGTGACATCTAATGCACAACCGTTCGAAAGGGTCCTTCCTATATACCACTGAGTATGTGAAGTACCTTTCTATATACCTCAAGGGTGTGTGAAAGGCCGTTCAATATACCAACAACATGTGGAAGAACCACACGATCCCCGGGATGTAGTGGAGGAAAACAACGACAACTCCTAAGTTTAAATTAGTTGGAACACATCTCTAACCTAACACACAATTTGCTAAAGATTTTAAAGTTAAACTAGTGCTTAATTTTATATTGTACAGTTAAATGAATGCAAGGAAAGTTGGACTTGATTCAAAACCATGCAAGTATGAGTATGCAAGTTTTTTTCTTTCAATGAAAACTATCTATGGAAAGGAGAGAGATATTTCTTTTCTCGAAACAAAGATTAAACAATAATCACAGTCTTTCAGTCAACCACACAATTCAACGCTTAAATTCTAAAGAGGTCAAACCAAAACCAAAACATACACATGAAAATGAGATGCAAATTTTTCAATTCTGATGAATAATATCTATAGAAAGAAGGAATAGGTTTCAAGCAAAGAAATGAATGTAAAATCCAATGCAAGAAACATAAAATCTTCTTTGAATGCAAAGAGCAAATAAATAAAAGAGACTTCATTTTCATCAAAACGTAAGTCGAAAAACCCTCAGAAATCAAAATACAAAAGCCAAGTTTTGAAATCACGTTGGGATTAAAAACCCTATTTCAAACCATTGTTTGGAGGTATAAAGCAAACCGTTATTGCTCCAACACTGCCTTTTGACAATGGGAATAGAGCGATGGAATCACTCTTTGTCTACTGGATTTATGCGGTGGCACCGCTGATTGCCTCTGCAGAAAGTGTAGTGATCGCTCTCTGTACACTACCTAGGTGGGGTGGTGCTTGCAAATTCCAAAACAAGACACAAGGTGAAAAAGAGAATGCTAATGTTCAATTTGATGGCATCAAATGATAATAAAATGTCAAGAAATAAAGCATATAAGGAAGATTTGAATAGATCTAAGCAGATATAATCAATCTCAAATAAAATCCAACTAAACAACTAGTAGATCTAATCAATGAAGAAATTGAAGTTTGAAGCAAAGGAAATAACTAAGAACTAATAAAGACTAGAAGTTATAAACACTCTCCCCAGTATCGTCACCATATTTGTAGCTGGAAATACTCACCTTCTGCGAACATAAGTTGTTTCCCTAACTTGAAATACTCTAATACAAAACAAATGAGTAACAACAGTGATAAGCACTTCTCCTAAGATTGATAAATGCTTGAAATGCATTCTTTTACCTGTCATACAATGTGATGTGCCATTCCTTCAAAATGCTATATCTCCAAGGGTTCACCTACATGAAACAAAACCAAAGCACATACAAGATCAAAGTACCAAGTACAATCTACAATCCTATGTTGATGACTAAGGAATCACACAATGAAACAAGTGATCAATACACAATATGATTCACGGAAAAGGAAATTTCATTTCATTAATAGAATAAGAGAGTGAAATTACAACCGAGAACCTTAGTGTTGGGAAATCTCTTCTCAAGCAAGATATTTCCTCCAAAGCTTCAAACTTTGCCACCTAGTGCCCACTCTCTTTGGCTAGATTTGGCCAGATTTTTGATACTGTAGCATAATATTCCTCCCTTTACCCATGGGGGATGAGCCAAGATTTATAGCCATGGGAGGATAGGAATGGTTGAGATTATTATGGATGAGGTGGATGGGAAATCCTACAAGGAGGGATCTTGTGTCTAGGTGGTCTAGGATTCTAGGGATGAGGTTGTCATGAAGCTAAGGTTTGAGAAGATTCGTGAAACTTCTCTTTTTAGATTTTAAACTCGAGCATCGCTCTTTGTCAGTTAAGACAGAGCGTTACCCATAGTGCATCGCTCATTCTATAAAGGCATTGGGTGGTGGCACCACTTTTTGTTTATGGAAAACAAGTGTTACACATTGGGGTAACACACATTGTCCATAAGAAAAGTGTGGTGGTGGACAAAGGCATGAAATCACTAATCCATGTCCAGATTCAACTTCATAACTTGGAGATTGGAGGCAAGTTCTGATGTTAGGTTATCAGTATATGATGATGACAAAAAATATGTGCAAAATACTACCATTTTCTCCCCTGTGCACGATTAGACATCTTCAAAGTCTCTTAGGGATGGCTAACTTCTTAAGAATATTTGTCATCAATTTCTCCAATTTGACTAAAGGTTTCATACACCTTTTGAAGAAAGATACTCCGTTCATATGGGATGAGCAAGCTTATTTCTCACAGTTTTTCAACTCCGTCTTTATATATTATATATCATGTACCTACATGCTATAATGTTTAATTATTTCAATTCGCTGTCTCATTTTCTCCTAACACTGCGAGTCTGTCAAGTTAGTACGATCAACTTACATGTTTTTGAAAAACCGTAGTATGAGTAGGGTTGGCTCTAATAAAGAAGTAGCATTGAAGATGCAGAGCATATTTTCGACAATGGAGTGGGTGGGAAAAGTTATTATGCCATAAGGCGTTACAAAATGGGAGTCGACTCCCTGCAGTTATTGCGTTTTTTTTTCCCGCGGTAGATTTTTTGGGTCCAACGATTCGGCTCATCTTGGTCGTTCATCATTGATGCATCTGCCATTACTGCTGCTGTGCACCATTACTTTTGCTGTGCAATCCCCCATGCTCCTGTCTAGTCCACCATGCTCCTGTCCAGTCCGCGGTCAGTCCACCATGCTCCTCTCCAGTCCGCGGTCAAGCAGTGCAATCCACCATTACTACTGCTTCTGCCGCTGCATCTGTGGATTTGTGTTCATTTTTCCCAGTGCGAGAGGACATCCTGAACAGTTCCAATGTGAGATCGAATCAGTAGACGGATAACAGCATCAGATGTCGTGAAGGGTTCCAGGTATTTCTCACGTTTTCAAAGTGTCGGATCATGTTTCCTTTCACTTCATGCATTTACAAGGTTTCACATTTACCCCCAATATTTGTCTATCCGCGGAAGCTCATAAAGCTTGATATTATTAAACACTGGATTAATAATTATATTTCCCATTTCGAGCTTTACTATCAATAGAATACACTTTGTTAATCATCTCAAAGATGCGTTTACTAGCAAGTTGTGCTTCTGAAATGTATCTGAGGTTTGGAATCGCAGTCGCTAGACCTCTGCAAATACATCATTGATTCCAGAAATTAAGATTGAACTTCCCAAAATAGTGTAAAATTTCCTTTCTTTCTAGGATGAATTATAGAAATAATTTACAACTAGAGAAATGAATAGGGAGAAAGCTTACAAGCCACCCATAAGTAAGCAACTTGAAGTCAAAAAAATCTTTCCTCCACTTGCGCCATGATACATAACCAATTTGCTACCATACCAAGCATTGAACACCCAGATACAAAAGGTCACTCCTCTGCTTCCTACTGCCAAACCTTTGACATAACCTTGTAGAAGTCCAAGATTTACAGTTACATTAAGCACATCCGAGAATTTGGTCATTGTCCTCTCCTCTCCAATGAAAGCAAAGACTGTTCTAATGGATGAAAGAGCTTGCTCTGCAATATTGCCTGCTATATTATAGGCTTCATTCAACTTGCGAGAGGTACCCACCAGAATTCTTCCATAAATTACACCGGGAATTATCAGGAAGCTCAAGAAAGGAAATGACGCTAATGCCAGTCTCCATGTCAAGTAGAATGCTACAAAATAACTACCCAGAAAAAATGACGTATTCATGATGAAGTTGGGTAGCTGTGTATGGACAAACTTCCAAGAGAATTAACATTAGAATTCGAAAATCTACTGAAGAGTCCAAACATTGATAAATTATATGAGAGACCAGAGTAATATTTAAGATCATCATACCTTTTCAGCTAAAACATCCTGTATAATGAGAGTGTCCTTCGTAACCCTGGTAATCACTTCTGATGTGGTGGTCCCTTGGGTGTCGAAGAATCCCTCGTCCTGCCTCAATACCGCTTTCAAATATTTTATATGCATGTGGGATGCCTGCCTTTCGCCGGTCCTCACCCAATAGAACGCCTCTTATCAAGCAAAGCAATTGTCATAAATAATATCCATGGTGATCTATGGAGTAAACAATCAAAATTACAAGAAAAAGAAAAAGGTCATACCCACCTAGAAACGCAGCAATAAACGTACCGATTGAAAAATACACCAATATTAAAGTATACTGCACAATCAACCAAACACCCAAACATTCATGATCAAATTATACCAGAGATCATGGATATTAAACCAAGTTTCATTGTCTATTAAAGGAAATGAAATTATAGTTACCTTGTTGATGGTATGATGGAAATGATTTCCAGTGGATCCAGGTCCAAAATTTCCTATTGTATCTATCATACTACTTAATACAAGCAATGCCATAGGCATGGTGATTCCATCTACAATTGTTCCCACAGTGTCGAATGCCATAAGCCACAGATCAAATGAATCCGCATACTTAAAAAGATTCCATATTGACACATTTCTATCATTCGGATGAATAGTGCCAGTGTTGTCGATCTTGCTTTTCACACAAAGCGTATTCTTGGTGTGTTAAGCTCTGCAAAATGATGGAATATCTTAGCCATGACTCCATGGGTACAATTTTCATCAGTTTTTGCTCTGTAAGCCGCAGCACAGTTAATGTCGGTGATAAACTGAGGAAGAGGCTTCACTAACGTATCCGGATTTTGAACGATAGCAAAGGAAAACGAGCATCTCTTGGGACACACTATCATAGCCCTGCCATTGGGTAGGGGGTGTGCATCACACAATCCAGGAACCAGGGAAGACAAACTGTGCAGTGGGCATTTCTGTCCAGTAGATAGGAAGATCTCGGCTAGCCCCACAGGTGAGAGGGAGAAGGAAAAAAGAAGTCGACCCTAGCAAAAGGTTGTAAACCCAACTGAAAACAAAATTGCTAATAGAGACAGTGCACAGGAACGCTACATGCATCAACAGGAGAGAGAGAGGTGGCCACATGCCCTTGCCTTCCATTGACGATGGAGTGTTAGGTTAATGAGTGTTAGGTCTCATCTGTCAAACACACGCATCAACAGGAGAGAGATAGGTGGCCACGTGCCCTTGCCTTCCATTGACGAGGCTGAACTAATTGTTCTTCTTTGCTCAGGCTCACTCCAAACAGCTTTCCCTCTTTTATGACCTATGAAATAAAGGAAGGATATAAATTTGGATTAAAAGATATAAATAATATGCATACTTAAAATGGCAGACAAAGTATTCTGCTTTGTTGAAAGGGGTCTAGGCGGAACTCACAGGACTATATTATGGTATCTTAAAGCAGCATGTTTATATTGCACTGGGGTTTCGCAAAGTGAACAAGTACAACAAAACTTTATCATTTGCACATGTTCCATAATTTTTCTTTTTTGGGGTTTGATGACCAACTGGCTATCTTGGATCAAATAATGTCAATTTTTAAAATAATAAATATATCAATAAGTCCCCCTCATAATCATAGGGCCTATAACCGGGGGTGGCGCTTCATCCAATTAACCAGATCATTTTAAAGGTGTAGAAAAATTGTTTAGCAGTAGCAGTAGCGGTGATTGATAAAAAAGAAGAATGGGTTCATCTGATCTCACAAACCATTCTCATTATTTATTTTTTTATAGTAATATTGCTCTCTTTTTAAGTTAATTCACTTATTTTTGAATAACCGCATGAAACTTGATTTTATTTTATATAAACCATACACTTATAGTTGTCTCTCTATGATTGGATACACCCTTTTAGTAGGACTTGGACACTATTACACCCCGTTGTGTAGAGACAATAAAATAAATGCGCTACATTTTGGTTTACAGGTAATTTGAAGGAGAACAAGTCAATCAATTAAAAGCATTAGGCACATTTAAGAATGAGCATTCAGAAACATTTCCCATTTGTTTATATTTAATTTTCGGCCAAATTATAGCTTATTTATAAAGGCCTCTATCGCTTCAGGGATAGGGAGAGAATTTCTTGGATAGGCGTCTCATCTGTCAAACACATGAATCTCCTCATACAAAACCCTCTTTGGATGCAATGAGTAACTGAACTTGAAGGTAAGTTGAACTTAGAAGGAAAATATTTGAACATCACCGCAACCACAGCTAAACAAAATAATAATCGAGCATTCATTAGAAATAATACTAGCTGTGTAAAACATAAAAAATATATTTTTGAGGAATAATATATTCCTCTATGAAGAATCAGAAATGTTCTTCATACCCTTCAATATGAGTGCAGCCTATGAGCTGTTGAACAAGCATGCATCCCTCAAGCTCCTTCTAAAAAGACATGGTATAAAATATACACGATCAGCGTAAAAATGCATGCTTTATTAACAATTAGACCAACAGAAAGCTCGGGTCACTTCACCGACCTGTAGGTTTATCTAAATATGAAACTAACAAGAACCCTCTAGGTTGAGTTCGAATCAAAGTGATGATCAAGGGTCAAGTTACTCGCATTTCACAACAAATCCTAGAGTATGAAGCAAGTCAACAATGTGAGTAGATGAAGGAGTGAACAAAATTACAAAATCATGAACATGGAGAAAGTCAACAACATGAGCAAAATAGGGTTTTGCATTTTTCATTTATAAATTATAAAACATGAAGAACATAAATTAAATAACAATTCTAAAGATAAATTTCACCTTCCAGTTCCCCTCAATGCCAAATTCAGGATCACCTCCATTATGAATCAAACTAAGCTTCATCCATGAAGTTTGCCAAACATAAACGAACTTGAGAATTTTTTTGAGATTCATCAAATTTCGAACTTCAAGGTTGAAGCCTTGAAGTTCAGTGAACCTGTGATTCCTAAATAACCATCTCATGATTTTTAGTCTATTATGTTTCAATGAATGCCCCGATTCACTTGTGGTTTCTGGCTTTTGGTTACTTTTATTGTTTTTATTTTAATTATTAGTCTCTGCCGACATGATTATCGGTTAGGATAAACATGGTCTTAAACTCTTACAAAGTTTATAATATGAAATATTATTTAAATTGTTTTAATCATTTTTTAAAATTTTGATTATCCATGTTAAATGATTTTTTTTTATTACTTATATTTTTTTCAATAAAGAATAGACATTTAATCCTTCATTAAATGGAACCTATAATTTTCTCCATTGTCATTGCAAAATTTTCATTTCTGATCTTCTCCCACATCCACTCAAAACAAAGTGGTGACGGGTATGTATGTGTTTTTATTATATCTAATTTATAAATATGAATATTTATAAATATTTAAAATAATATTTTAATATTAATTATTAACCATTAATTTTTTTATTATAGTCAATAATTAATATAAATATTTAGAAAAAACACTTAAATATAAACTTGTAAGGTCATTTTGTTAACTTGTTACAAGCTAAAATAGTGACAATCAACATTCTATAGTTTAACCTGTTGGCTTTTTTTTCCTATAGTGTATGGAGTTAAAGCAAAGGGAAAGAGACAAAAATAATGTATGGTTTGACATACTCTCCGTTTTTAATTGGGAAAATCAAAAAAATTGAAAATTGAGTTTTATATTTTTAAAAGTGAAAATATAATATATAAGGATATGTTTTAATATTATTTACAAAATGAAATTGGATTTTATAGAAATAGTTTTTAAATTAGTATAAAGTTTAGGTTTAACTTTTAGTTATTACAGTTGTATGTTGTTTAATGAGTTAACAAAATATAATGATAAAATAACTACTTGGTTAATGAAGGAGGTCTTCTCTATGTATATTTTACTATGTTTATGTCTATTTTTGCATTAGAGGTAATCTATATGTAACATTTAATTGTTATTAGCAATAGAAAATTAGAGGTAGTGTCTTTGTATAATTTACTTGTTATTAACAATAGAATTTATCTCAAAAATTATATTCTTGGTGTAGCCTCCAAGCTTCACATGAGGTCACAAAACATAAATTAGTTAGGTAGGATTGATTGGGCTAGGCATCCATTAATGCCCTCCAATCTACTTTCATTAGGTATATATTGAAACATAGCATTGTTGACTTTTAGGGTGCTTTATAAATCCTGCTATAAGCAAGTGTTAAAAGAAAACCCGGATCAGAAGTGTGCCGTGCCCAAGGAGGTTAAAGCTGAGGTATAGTTTCGCTGCTCTCCCCTACGAGTCACCCAACTCGTTGTAGGGAGACGACACTATACCGTACAGGCCGAACCACTGATCCACACTTGACGCAAGGTATCTAAGTGGCCAAAATTAGGAAATCACCAAGGAGCACTTGTGGGTGCAATTGACTCCTGAAGTCAGCTATTGCTGTTAGGAGGTGTTGCCAAGTCTTCTAGATTGGAACATTTGCCCCATCGCCAGTAGAACTGCCTCTTTCTTACCTTCACTAGTCAATTGGTGTGTGGACTCCATTGTCACCATCAATTGTTCTTTTAGAAGGCCCAGTTACATATCCGCGGAAAACCATAAGCTCTTTTAGGCATTTTACACTTTTTTTTATTTATATATTCAACCTACCAAACTCATAATTAAACATAACCTACATTTTGTGACTCTTTCACTAAACCGAATTTGAACATATCACTCACTTGTTGTACCTTTTACACTTATTTTCCTTCATAACTACAAACTAACTAAGTGATAATTAAACATACCCTACAATCTTGTGACTCTTTCACTAAACCAACTTTCCACATATCACACTGAAAATTGAGTTTTCATATATTTTTAAAAGTGCAAATATAATATATAAGGATATGTTTTAATATTATTTACAAAATGAAATTGGATTTTATAGAAATAGTTTTTAAATTTTTAGTTATTACATTTGTATGTTGTTTAATGACTTAACAAAATGTTATGATAAAAGAACTACTTGGTTAATGACATAAAAATATGATGATTTATAGTCTATCATTTATATGGGTTCAATTTATTTGTTTTTTTGTTCACAGGTCTTTAAGTAAACCAATCAACTTAATTTGGTATAAAAGCTATAATGAAGGAAGTCTTCTCTATGTATATTTTACTATGTTTATGTCTATTATTGCATTAGAGGTAATCTATATGTAACATTTAATTGTTATTAGCAATAGAAAATTAGAGGTAATGTCTTTGTATAATTTACTTGTTATTAGCAATACAATTTATCTCAAAAAATATATTATTGGTGTAGCCTCCAAGCTTCACATGAGGTCACAGAACATAAATTAGTTAGGTAGGATTGATTGGGCTAGGCATCCATTAATTCCCTCCAATCTACTTTCATTATGTATATTTTGAAACATAGCATTGTTGACTTATAGGGTGCTTTATAAATCCTGCTATAAGCAAGTGTTACAAGAAAACCCAGATCAAAAGTGTGCCATGCCCAAGGAGGTTAAAGCCGAGGTGTAGTTTCCCTGCTCTCCCCTACGAGTCACCCAACTCGTTGTAGAAAGACGACACTATACCGTACAGGCCGAACCACTGATCCACACTTGACGCAAGGTATCTTATTGGCCAAAGTTAGGAAAACACCAAGGAGCACTTGTGGGTGAAATTGACTCCTGAAGTCAGCTATTGCCATTGGGAGGTGTTGCCAAGTCTTCAAGATTGGAACATTTGCCCCATCACCAGTAGAACTGGCTCTTTCTTACCTTCACTAGTCAATTGGTGTGTGGACTCCATTGCCACCATCAATTGTGCTTTTGGAAGGCCCAGTTACATATCCACGGAAAACAATAAGCTCTTTTAGGTATTTTACACTTTTTTTTATTTATATATTCAAGCTACCAAACTCATAATTAAACATAACCTACATTTGTGACTCTTTCACTAAACCGACTTTGAACATATCACTCACTTGTTGCACCTTTTACACTTATTTTCCTTCATAACTACAAACTAACTAAATGATAATTAAACATAGCCTACAATCTTGTGACTCTTTCACTAAACAAACTTTCCACATATCACACACTATTTGCACCTTACTGCATTTTTTTTTGCTCACATGTTACATTATTTTGGATGCCTTCACTCACTCATCTACTGCAATGTCCATAGAAGAAAATGTATTTTTTATTTAAACCCCTTCCTTTTTCTTTGTTTAGACAAAATCATCAATTCATGGAATAATATGTTTTTATATTTTCTTTATTGTATCAATTTGTAAATATTGCTTATCGCACTGCATTCCCAAGATTGCCTTGATTTATTTCAATGGTTTCTAAATTTAGGAAATAAATGCTTGTTTTTCCTGGTCATATTTCTAATTATTAGAAACACCTATTTCCCCCTTTTTTTACTTTCCCCTTACACCTAATTTCATTTTTTTTTGCTTGTTCCTTCCAGGTAACAAATAATGGCCACCCTTTTGACCGAACATGCCATTGAATTACTACTTGCACTAACCTCTGATATGCAACCATTCCTACAAATATTTTCTATGGAACAAGTCAAATCTATTCACACCTCAACCATACGATACAGAACAACAATCTCTAATGGGACACACATGCACCACACCATGCTTCCATCAAAGTTCAATTCTCTCATTGCTTCTGGAATACTTAAACAAGGGTCTATTATACAACTTAAAAAATGGACATGTGCAATTCTTTTCCAATGCATGTACGCTTCATTTTTTATTATATGAACTTATGTTTTCGTTTCTTGCCCATTTAGTAAAATCATTATTCAAATTTTTTCTGACTTGTTTTTTTCCATTGCGCAGGTCTATCTTACTACATGATTTTGACGTCATCGAGCCCTTTGCACCATTGATTGGCAACCCTATCGCTATATCTCGCCCACCTTCTCTTGAAACAACTTCTTCATCCTCTTCAATGCAAGAACCTCCTAAAAAAAAACAATGCACACTTCTTCAAAGTGCTTCACCATCCACTGTTGAAACAACAATTCCAATCAATGCATTGACCCCCTACACCTCAAACTGGTCCATAAAGGGTCATGTCCATGATAAATCAAACCTCTGCCACTTCACTAAACCAAAATGGCCCTGGGAAGGTATTCGGCTTTGACTTAATTGATAAGGACGGGGGTGAAATACACATCACTTGCTTTAATGATTCTGCAGATGTTTTTTATGATCAAGTGCTTCCTGGCCATGTCTACCTTATTTCCAAAGGCACTATTAAACCAACAAACAAGATGTATAGCCATCTTACAAATGAATGGGAAATCTTCTTGCAACCAACCTCCATTGTTCAACTTTTCCCACTAGAAACCATAGTGCTTCCACAAATGCATTTCAACTTCAAAACTATTAAAGAAATCAAGTCATCTCCTGTCAAATCCATTGTTGACATCATTGGTGTTGTCACAAACACTTCCCCTGCTGCCCCTATACATAGGAAATATGGTTTAGAAACTATTAAAAAATCAATCCATATAAAGGACAACTCAGGTTTTAGCATGGATGTTACTTTGTGGGGAGAACATTGTCATGTAGAAGGCCAAGAGCTATCTACCTTGCGCTCTGAAAATGCCCACCCTGAGCTTGCAATCAAGGGAGCTCGCGTAGACGAGTTTAATGGAAAGAGAGTTGAGACTACATCCAAATCCATAGTTATCATAAACCCAGATATACCAGAAAAGCACAAACTCACCCAATGGTTTGAAAAGGAGGGCTTCCATACTTCCTCCCCGTCCTTAACTACATGATATCCATCTTCTCCTAACCAGATAAAAAACAAACGAACCCTTCTTGAAGTTCAAAACATTCTTCCTTCTGAAAGAGATGAATGGGTTTCTATAAAGGCTACCATAACACATATTGATGCAGACAACTTCTACTACCTTGCTTGCCCTTTACTTTTCGATTCAAAACAATGCATGAAAAAACTCATCAAGAGTTCTACCAATGGTTGGCATTGTCCCAAATGTGAGGTTGACTTGTCTGATTGTGACTACAGGTATTTATTGAAACTCAAACTTCAAGATCTCACTACATCTTTGGAATCATTCGTCGCATTCGAGGATGCATCCACTGAACTCCTTGGTATCACTGCAAAGGACCTACACTTACTTTCTTCTGCACCATCAGGGAAATTTTCTCTAAGGTTGAATGCACACAATTTCTACTCACACTTTCCATTAAAATGGAAACATTTAAAGACAAGCCTCAATTGAAGGTCCTCATCATGCGCTCTGAACATGTTGACTTTGTGGCAGCCAACAACTTACTACTTCTTCAAATAGCCAAAATGGGGCAAGCATAGAAGGCATTTTGGAAAAATAAAATGCCTTGGTTTTTGTAATAGTTTTACTTTATGTATTTTTCCTACAAACCTTTTCCATACATGCAAACAAACAATTTCCATTGTGCATTACTATAGCTACAATTTCTACACTTGAAGCTACTCTTATATATTGCTTTTTACTTCGTATCTTATATACATATACAAAAACAATTCCAAGTTTGCCTCTACTGTAAATTTGTTCTCTTTATTAAATGTGTTCAATGTTAATATTAGTTTTTCATGTTCTAATATGTCATTTTAACACATGCACTTCTTTATATGTCAAAATACATACATTTCATATTTGTATTTTATTTTTTATCTTTCCTACATATTCCTTGTATATTTATTTTTTTCTCATTTTATTTAAATGCAATCACTTTTATGAAAATTTAATTACTTTTGGTAGTCACTTATACACTATTCCAACTACACACATTTAATATCTGCACACTTTTTAGTTATTTTTTACAGTTACAATAATTTCAATATTTTTTTTTAAGGTACATTGAAAAAAGAAAAACAACTAATACGTAATTTATCAACAAATGCTTCTCTTTACATGTCATTGATTTACTTCATTTATCTAGCCATGTTTTCATATTATTTTTTCTTTTTTCTTTCTTCAAGCACTTTGAAAACATAAATTACCATGTCCTACATAGTACATCTTTTTTATTTAGAATGTCCATGAAATTTTTTTAATTTCTAAGTCTCTTTACATGTCTTTCATATAATCCCTTTATGTACCTTGACAAAAAATATTACTATGTCCTACATATAACATCTCGTTTATTTAGAATGTACATGAAAAACATGCAATTTCAATGTCTTTTACATGTCTTACATATAACATGCTGATTCTTGTTTTCTTATTCACATCCAGGTGCCTTCAATCCTCATCTTACTTTCGATATGTATCCTCTGTCCAAAAAAGAGCGTGCACATGCCTATCATTTTGCTAACAAAGACCGCATAAATGCACATAGGAGACATATTTACCAACAAAAAAAAAATTCCCTCTCCATCCATACGGTAGAGTCTAATATTCCCACTCCAACTCCTACAACATCCAATCTTTCAAATCGTAGCCTTCCATTTTCAAACCACAACGAAACATTCCTACTTCCCTCCATTCAAACCGAAGCTACAACTTCAAATGTTCATACTGACCATCTTCCATCATTAGACTACCCTTCCACTTCTCAAACAACCTCTTCTGCAACCATCCAAAATACCATTCCTCAACCCAACATAGCCACGCATTCCTTCAATGAAAATTTGATATCTCAAACAAATCAATGCTTTCGCTTAAATCTAGATAACCTACAATCCATCCATGTTTGTTCTATCTGTAAAGATTCTTATCCTGGCCTCCACTTCCGCTATTTGAATGGCAAACATACTTGTTCTAGATGTTGTTCTGAAAAAAATGGCCACCGCTTCTCCCTCTGGAACAACATGGACCCTGGTGACCAACCCCTTGTCCTAACCATCCTTACACAAGTAGAAGAAATGCTCATTTCGTGTGTCAACCCAATATTGCAAGTTACCCATGCTCGGGGGGGTCAATACAAATATAGTGGCCATACAATAAGATTTCCACAAGACATTTCTACCATCCTCAGTATTTTGCCTCGACATGTTGAAGACTTCGACATTTTAGTTGTCACTTGTAAAACCTTCAACAATCAATCCTGTGATTGCATTGTCAGTAGATCCCATGTTCTTGCTGCCTTGGAATACAAGATTTCACATGACCCTTACTATAAAGATGTACAGCTTGACCAACACGCAATTATGGCTTTTCCAATTCCCCCCACAGATGTTTCTGCTTCTCTTCGACACTCTCACTCCAATGCCCCTGATTCAAGTTTTCCTGTTGAAGATATTGACCCTAACCACCATGACATTTCAGAGCCATACTCCCAACAAACTTCATCCTTTGCTAATATTCTACCCAATACAGACACAGAATTCCAGCAAATCAGAAACTTCTTGCAAACAGCTTCTTCATCTCCAACAAATTCAATGGATTGGCCACCTATAGGTTTGTCACCTGTCAAAGAATACAATACAGAGGGCCTTTTCTCAATGGCATTTCCATCCCTTTTCCCCCAAGGCACAGCCATGTTCAAACAACCGCATTTTAAATCTATTGATCTCCACGAATATGCATTGCACCTTATTCGATACCATGATAACAGGTTCGGTAACCACCCACGCTTCACCTACTACCTTTACAATCTCATCATGTGCCATCGTAGCCAATCAATAGCAGCAGTCTATATTAAAAAAAACATTGAAGACAACTTCCCCACAACCATCTCTGAACTCAACACCCGCTTGGAACAAACTCCTTCAGACAAGCTTCCAGATCAAATCATGCGTTTTGGGGCATCACTCCGTGGAACAAGGTCTTTTTGGCACAAATCAAAAAACGAATTGACAGATATGATTTCCCAACTTGGATGCCCAACTGTTTTCTTCACTTTAAGTGCAGCCGACACTAAGTGGCCTGACCTACATGTAGTCATGCCTGGGACATCACCAACTTCTTTTGCCAAGCACCAATAATGGAGAATACAAAATATCATCTCCAACCCTCATCTTGCATCACTCTACATGCACCATAGGTTCACAATATTTCGTGAAGAGGTCTTGCTTAAACACCTCCACGCAAACAATTTATGGTATACGTAAAGCTTCTCATCCCTTCTTCCAAAAACATTTCAATTTTCTTTTTTTTCTTCTCCCACATATTACTAACACATATTTCATGCATAGGTATGAATGGCAAAGTAGAGGCTCTGCACATATTCACGGATTCATGTGGCTACCAAATGCACCTGATATGAAGACGCTTGACTGGGAGAATGCAACTGAGGTTCATAATGCTAAGGAATTATTTGATCAATTCATTTCTACTTGGAACACACGAGAAAACCCCCAACAAGGCCCCTTCCTACCCCACTCTGATTTCCTAGATCCATGCCTGTTATCTACTGCGGACATTAAAAAGAAAACCCTTTTCAAGACTATACAGAACTACTCAACTGCATCCAACGGCACACAAAATGCACATCAAATACATGCCTCCGCAAAAAAGGATCTTCTTACACATGTCGTTATAATTCTCCATGGGCTCTTCAAAACTCTTCTTCCCCGTTCATTGATTCCAATGGGAAAAAAACTTACAAACTAGCTTGCAATGATGATCGTTTGAATAGCCATATCCCTTCAATCCTATCAATATGGTGTGGAAATGTTGATTGCCAACCAGTGCTAGACATAAATTCCATCCAAAAATACATTGCTATGCAATTAAATCAGAAACAAAATCTGAAAGCTTTCACTAGATGCTTCGACGAATTGTCCATGCTACACCACTTTTAGACCCTTCGATTGTTGCTGTTCAAAAATTCCTTTCAGAGTCACTTGTTGATCGTGACATCGAAGCCCAAGAAACATGCCATATGTTGCAAAAACTTCCTCTCACATTTTGTAGCCGTACTTTCTTATCCCACAATGTCAACCGTAAAACTTTTAAATGTGTTTCTTTAGACATTCCCACCTCCTTAACATCACAAAACTTCATAGCTGCCTACCTTTCCCGACCATCTGCTCTTCATTCTGTATCTCTCATTGAAGCTGTAAGATCTTTCTCATATAATGCTCATTGAAAAAATGAAAAATGGAAACAAAGATATCCACCCACCATCGTCCGTGTTCTTCCACGTTACTATTCTTTCCCCTCCATAGATGCACCCCTTTTCATTGATTTCTGCAGAACTGAGCTCATGCTATACAAACTTTTCCGCAATATACCTCTCGACATTGGTGCTTCCGACGATGCAATTGTGAGAAACTGGGAAACACTTAGTTTGACCTACAATCCATGGCATGTCGATAGGAAACCAATTGAACCCACTTCCTTACCAAAAGACACCATGGTTGATGAAAATTTGCAATACCCACAACCCATGCAATTAGATGAATGGGAATTGCTTTCCCAACTACACCCTACCAATGACATGCAATTGAGTGACCTGGACATCCTTGGTCGTCGTGATTTTGACAAAAACCATAATTGGCATGACACAAACACCCCCCTACAGTTGCAAGAGCTTGCCATTGACTTCATTCAAAAGAATCACTTAGAACATCCTCTCCCTCAAACACCCTACTTTAATACACCAAATTCTATGCCATTGTACCCAACTAAAATAAAAGCCCACTCCATTATCATGAATCACTCCGCAAACATCCAAACAAGTCCTTCACTCCAAATGATTGTGCAAGGAACTGCTGGCACTGGCAAATCATTCTTCATTCGCTGCATCAGAGAATCCCTTTCCTTATCCAATAACTTCAATCATTCCCCAATCTTGCTACTTGCCCCTACTGGCGTCGCAGCATTCAACATCCAAGCATCTACTATCCATTCAGCCCTTCATATTCCTATAAAAAATTTCATGCCTTTGGAAGGGAATTCACTTTCTAGCCTCCAACATGAACTTCATCATATCCACTACATTCTCATTGATGAAATGAGCTTCTTAGGCCCAACACTTTTAACCCAGATTGATGAACACCTCCGCGAAGCATTCCCTCGCCATAAGAACATCTCTTTTGGTGGTTGCTCAATCATTCTTGTCGGAGACCTTACACAATTACCACCGGTTATGGACATTCCATTGTATGCAGGGCTTTCCCATGGTTCTGCACTTTGGCACAACTTCACCACGGTTGTCACACTTTCAACTGTTTTTCGCCAGCAAGAAAATGACCCTTCACAAGTCACCTTCAGGAAGCTTCTTACCAACATCAGAAATGCAACACCTACTACAAAGGATTGGAAGCTTCTCATGTCCAGAACAGACTCCTTCCTTTCTATGGATCAGTTATCTGCTTTCAAAGGCTCCATGCACTTATTTGCAACAAACCGACAAGCTTCGCTTCATAATCTACATATGCTCAAGTCTTTACAAATTCCAATAGCACTTTCTCTTGCTGAGCACATAAACAACCATGGTACATCTCAAATTGAAGATGACCAACTTGACCCTACTGTCTTACTTTGCCCTGGACAACGAGTAATGTTCACATCTAACTTATGGGTTTCGACAGGCCTGGTAAATGGATCACTGGGCCAAGTTGTTGATATTTTCTATAAATCAGATGTTCTTCCTCCACAACTTCCAACATTTGTTGTTGTTAACTTCCAAAAGTACACTGGTCCAGCATGGGATAGCAACAATCCTACTTTTCTACCAATTCCAGCTATACAAAGGAGGGGTCGATTTCAAGTCCCACTTAAAATGGCATGGGCATTAACAATACATAAATCTCAAGGCATGACATTACCTAAGGCTACAATAGACATTGGCACAATGGAGCGTCAAGGTTTGACCTTTACTGCACTCTCTAGAGTACCATCACTTATGGATCTTCACATCTCCCCAACATTTTCCTATGATCGTTACAAATGTATGCAAGATAATCCACATGTCACTGTAAGGAAAAATGCAGAGACATTGCTACATTCAATGGAGCTCCCTTAGCTACGCTATATATGTACGTACTTTTGTTGTTCCGCTTTTCATTTGACTTTAATTCCTTTCAATCAAATTATAAACTATTCCTTACACCTAACTACTTCTCCACTTGTCATGTGCAGTATCTACTACCCTACAGCCTGCAAAGTTCTTGTTGTAATCTACATATCATTGTTTTGATTTACATTTACATATATGTACTTGCATCATTACATTCTAATGTACGATGCACTCAATGTATATGAATTACTTCATTTCTCAAAACATTTTGACAAACAATTTTTATTTTTATGAATCATAAGTAGTTGTTTTTTTAGTTTTCTTTTTATTCCTTTTTTATGAAACACATTGAAGAAATGTATCCATGATTGTAACATATACTATGAATCCATTGTCATTTCGTTCATCCAAGAAAACTTTTTATGGTTACTTTTTAAATGTATATAATGTAATGGCCTTTTTTCTAGATATTTACGTCTTTTTTAAGTTTTTAAGAAATTCATGATGCACATTTAAGAAATGTATACATCTTTTCTTTTTAATAGAACCATTAATTTTTTCAATGTTTCTTGATTGTAACATAAGAACTACACAAACTAACAGTCCATGCAAATATTTTTTTTTTAATTTCTTTACTGCATAGATACATTGTTTCTTCATTGTAACATAATCACTACATAAACAAACATTCGAATTTTTAACCTACAATTTCTAGTTCAAGACCTCCAATTCTCTTTCTTTCTATGTATATAAACCTCCCCTTAGTTTGCTTGCAACACGGCGTTCTTTTATTGCACCCCTAGGTACAATTGCTAGTTTAAACTCTTTCGACATTTTCGCCCAGTGAAGTCAAGTCAATACACTTATTTTCTCTTTGTAATTGCGTTCTGATTTCCTTCTCTTCGATTGCAATTTCCTTCTCTGTAATTACGTTCCGATTTCGTAAATCATATATTCATCTTTTGTTTTCATAAATCATATCTCCATCTCTAATAAATGACTCACGTTGGAGATGCAAAGCAACTTTTGACAGTAGAGTCGGTGGGAAATTGAAACTCCTCCCTTAAAGTCTTGCTCTCTGTAATTGCATTCTTTTTTCGGAAATGATGTCTCAATCTTTCGTTTTCATAAATCATATCTCCATCTCTAATACATGACTCACATTGGAAATGCAAAGCAACTTTTGACAATGGAGTCGGTGGGAAATTGAAACTCCTCCCTTAAATTCAAGTCAATACACGCATCTCCTCTCTGTAATTGATAAATGACTCACATTGGACATGCAAAGCAACTTTTGACAGTGGAGTCGGTGGGAAATTGAAACTCCTCCCTTAAAGTCAAGTCAATACACGCATTTCCTCTCTGTAATTGCATTCTTTGATCGTAAATCATGTCTCAATTTTTTGTTTTCATAAATCATATCTCCATCTCTGATAAATGACTCACGTTGGAGATGTCAAGCAACTTTTGACAATGGAGTCGGTGGGAAATTGAAACTCCCTTAAAGTCAAGTCAATACATACCTCAATCTTTCATTTTCATAAATCATATCTCCATCTCTAATAAATAAGTCATAGAAATTGAAACTCCTCCCTTAAAATCCAGTAAAGAAAAGAATAGAGTCATTTCCCTTCGATTGCGTCCAGCAAAGTCATTACACTCATTTCCCTCTGTTTGCCTTACAATTTCTTTTTCTGTAATTGCGATAAGATTTTCCAAATCAATTATATCTCTATCTACAAATGAGGATGGGACAAGTGTACTGTCCAAATTGATTTTATGACAGTGATTCAAAAATCGAAATAAACAATTATATATATATATATTAGTAGCTATGCATATGCATGGATAACTCATAGTTGATAATAACATGTATCTAGACATGGATAACTAAGAGTTGAAATGGTTTAAATAGAAGAATAAAAAGAATCCAAACTGTCTTCCATTTCATCCTAATCTCTCAACCATTTAATCTATTTAATTTCTATCCACCTGATCCAACCACAAACTATGTGGATGTGCTAAAAAAAAGGTTATAGAGTATAAGTAACAAATTAAACTCTAGTCAACAATGATAAAAACTAGCTGTTAATCATACAAAATATATAGATACAAATTGCAAATAAAGTTGAGAAAGATAAAATTGAAAATAATAATAATAAAATTTTAAATAAATAAATTCTTTTTACTCATTTTTTTTCTTTTAAAAAAGGACAAAGGTTAATATATACATAGTGTTTAAGCAAAACTTTAGAGGAGCTGTAGTTATATTTTTATGACACTGCAATCTCAATATATGAATTTTATTACTTATCAATATCATAATTAAAAAAATTCTTATGGTATAAGAAAGTGTAAACTATTTATATATAATTAATAATTAATATTATTATAAATAATTTTTAAATACTATAGATAAAAATAGCATTATTTAAATAGTATAATTTTAATGAACTCAATGGTTAAGGTCATGTGTTTCTTTCTATAAAACATTATAAATTTGTATTTTGACTAAATTAGGAAACATGAAATTTTGCTTTTTTGTTAAAGAGAAAATCAAAACAATTTGATATAGTTGATGTGGCAAACTAATAGTCGAGGTATATGATTCTTAGGGTTTTCTCGTCCTTCTCCCTATTTGATTAGGGTCTAGGTCCTAGTAAGGATATGGACCTTGGGGAGGAACTTTTGGCCTATCGAGGGAATCTGATGTTGAACTAAATGATGAACAAGACATAAGCCTCTGATATATGAGACATCAACAAACTACTCAATAATCACTAGAAGAGTAACAAGTCAGTTGAGATAATGCATAAATGAGTTTAGCTTCCTAAATGCATACTATAACTGAAATTGTAGAGACATAGACTCAAAACAATCTGCTTTGTTCAAGGGTGATGCAACTTGTTTCCAAACAAGAATAAGAACATGACTCTTCCCTGTTTGTCTTTTGGAAAAATTGTTTTTTTTCTTTTTCATATTACTAAACAGAGAATAAAAGAATGTTAAAATACATGTGACAAAACAAGTGTCAACGGTAGGTGAACTAGTTCAATTCACATAATGCAGGGAGCATGAGCAAGATAAAGACACTTAGGATGTGTTCCCTCCCAGTAAATGGGTGTCAAGTTGTAAAAGCAAAATGATGCAAACATTAGCGATAATGAGATAATAAATGAGGGATTATAAATAGCGAAATGATGGAAGCCGACATAAGACTTGAAAAGTGCAAGTTGAAAAAATGCAATGCATTTACAACTCAAATACAAAAATACCATAGAATCCCCTTGTTGGTGAAATTATAGGTCAATTAATATGCAACATTAAATTGTCAAGTAGGGAGGTTGTAAGCTTCGAGGTGCAGGCACAACATATGTAAGATTAGAGCCTAATCTAACCTAATCTGAGTGCCAACAAACACACTTAAATGCAATAAACAAAACAAGTAACTAGAAAATGAATTCAACTGAGGAGAAATAAACTAAGACCTTAGGTTCAATCCCCATAATGGGGAGGCCATATCTCATGAGTTAAGGCTTTAATCTTCCCCTTGGTAATTGAAATTGAAACTATAGGAAATTAAAGTTTAAGAATTCAAAGCAAGGGAAATGAAACCAAATGCAAGTATTAAAGTGTGGAAAAATTAAAAGGAATTAAACTACCAGAGAACCAAATTAAAACAAACTAACTAAAAGGAAAATAAAATAGAAAATAAAACTATGTAAATGAAACTGAAGAAAAAACACAATGAAGAAATAAAAATATGAAATAAAGTTATCTTGTTCGCACTTAATGTTACATAATAATGAAAATACTTATATTCATAAATAATGACATGTATTTGAAAAAAATAAAACAAATAACAAATAAACCCAATATTATTTATTCACAACATTTAAAAAAAGATATTAAAAAATACTAATTTAAACCACAAACAACATTTATTATAATAAACAAATGATAACAATAACATAATAATATACATAACATAACTGTTATAATGCAGCCAACGTAATTTACAATAACCTTGAAAAAGTTTCATACCCAACTAGAACACATAAGTATATACATATAAATATTTGACATGTAAAATAATAATATTATAATTTGAACCACAAACAACCTTTCTTAAATTTATTATAATAAGCCAATGGTAACAATAACATAATAATATACATAACATAACTATTACAACATTATAACTATAATGCAGCCAACGTATTATACAATAACCTTGATAAAGTTTCACACCCAACTAGAACACATAAGTGTGTGTATATATATATCTCACATGTAAAATAATAATAAATAAAATGAAGGCATAAGTTGGAAATGGCAATGTAAATGAAGAGCAAACATGAATCTGCAATTAGGATGATTACCATCTAAACTAGTGTGAAAAAATTTGTTTTGCATGATAGAATGTATTCAGAAAAATGGCGGAGACTTCTTTCACTTTAAGTTTCTTTTGGAATGGATGAAAACTAACTCTTTATTTAGTTATGTGTGAACATTGTTATATTAAAAATGATTTGGGAAGATTTACATTGTTTCAATGGGAGAATGGAAGCTAGGAACAATTGCAGATATGGGTTATAAAGTGATGGAATGGGTGTCGAGTGTAGGAAAGTGTGCAAGAACGCAGTACATGAACATATTATAGTGTGGGAATGAATTCCAGAGATGAAATACATAGTGCACAAACATGCAATGCCAGAATACAATGCATGAATGAAAGTGATAGTGCGGGAATAAATATGTGTTGGAAAATTGCAGAGAAGGAATGCGGAAGTCTTGTAGAATGGTAAGAAATTGAAGAACAAGAAAATATGTAGATCACAAAGAAAGAGAGGAATATGGGTGCTCTTTTCCAAAGGATTTATCTCTACATAAAAAAATGCAAATCCGAAAATACACAAAGAAAATAGTTAGATGGAAATTTAAATCAAATATGAGAAGTAAATGAATCAACACACCATTATGAAAACTAACTAAGAAAGTTAAGAGCAAATATTACTTGGGATTGAGGGGCCCTTCCCAATCCGGATAATGCTTCCTAGAAAGCTTAAATTAGACTGGAAATTTATTCAGAATATTAGCAACAATAATCAACTCTCCATTTAGATTAAAAAATTAGCTTACAATGATAGTACCCAACTTTTACAATGGGTCTTTTTTTCATCCGAGGAGTCCTTCAACCTCTATTTATACATGAAAGGTGAGAATTGACGTCCAAACAAACTCCCCAATCATAGCTAAACTGTTTGACATTTGGAAATGTGACTCCCTAAAAATATGGATTCAGGTGCAAGAATACGAACCCTAGTGCAGGAATCTCGAATTTTGGTGTAGGAACCGTCGGTGCAAGAATCCTGAAAATAAAAGTTTGATTGCCAATGTGGTACATGAAGGTCGAATTTTCCAGTGCAAGAATATGTTGCTTAATCACATAAGCATGTTATTAAACCATTATTGATAAAATCATGATAAAACATATTTAATCATTAAAAATACAAGAAAATAGTAATAATTAACCATAAGGTAGGATGGATGTATTTAGTGGTAAGTGATGGAATAATGGTGCTAAAATGCATTAAAAGTGAAATATTATGGCTAGTGAATGGAGCCTTTTTATAGTATAAAATATGACATATTTAGATCCCAACACCCATTATAAGGAATGGCCGGCAAAAGAGGAAGATAAATGAGCCTTCAGAAAAGTGCCATGTTCAAAGGTGACTACAAACTTCCATTATTGCAAATGAAATAGGTTCCCTTCCCTTACTTTCCCCTTCATGATTTATGAGTGCCTCTTTTTTCATTTTTACGAGTTCAAAGAGGGTAAAAAAAAATCGTTGTAGCTTATCATAATATAAGTCCATTCTCACATGTTTTATGAACCTGAGAAAGGAGGGGTTCGTTCCCAAAAGAGGGTCTCTTAGTGTTTAATTTAGCAATTCCATTGAAAGTAAACTTGGTATCATTCATGTTTAGAGAGTCTGAAGGAAACATAAGAAAAATCAAAAGGGTCCTTTTTCATACAATTTATTCTCTGAGGCTCGAAAACGTATAAAATAATACCTTAGAGAACTCTTTTAGTCGATGATTAGAGTATTCCTTTTTCATAACTTAGTTATTCCGAACCGAAAAAGAGGTAAACTACAGTTGAAAAGATGACTCTTCGGGTCCTTTTACAAGCGTGAAGAAGACTAAAATTTAGTATTAGATTTAACGATCACGACTAAAATTTCAAAAATAACGCTCATAACCTTTTTCATGATTGAATCCAGAGCATGAAAAAGTGATAAAGTAAGCTCAAACCATCTTTAATGTTTTAACTAGAACATGAAAAAAAATGAAAAGCAAGCTTGACACCATCTTACTATTTTTAATGAGCTTAGAGATCAGTTGGAAGAATGCTTAGGGTATCTGCTTCATTTTTTAAACAAGGTTGCAACAGAGAAAGGAATATTCTCAACACGAGTGTTTTCAACAATAATTCCCAACGCGATGTCCAGAGGTTAGTACTTGCCCCCAATAAAAACTATCAAGTGGCTCAACTTCAAGAAAAATAGGTTGAATACATGGCCCCAAAGCTTTGTTTCGTCTTCCTACTCTTTTTCCATTAATAAACATAAAACTCTAGTTTACTACTTAGAAAAGGTTCACCAGAGACAAAGGACGAAAGAGGATCTAAAGGTAGATGAAATGAAGGTTCCATTCCTAAAAGGATGGAAGACTCACTTCAAAAGGATAATATGTTTCATTTTTACACAAGTTTTAAACAGAAAAGAACTATGCTTAAAGGATGGTTTCATTTTTATGCAAGCTTGAAACCAAAGGTAAACTTTGCTTGAGAAAGCCTATTTCATTTTTTAACGAGATTGAGATAGAAAGGGACCTATGCTCGGGAATGGTTTCATTTTTATTCAAGCTTGAAACCAAAAGTTAAACTATGCTTGGGGAGTGGTTTCATTTTTTAACGAGCTTGAAACAAGAAGTAAAATTTGCTCAGGGTCAGTTTTATTTTTTAGCGAGCTTAAAAACTAAAAACTAAACTATTCTCAAAGACATTTATTTCATTTTTTAATGATCTTGACATAGAAAGGGGACTATGCTCTCTCAGTTCTTAGCCAACATGATGTCCAGAGACTAGAGACATGCCCCCAAAGCTTCTCCCTGATTGGAAAAATATATTGTTCTACAAATGACCGAACTCCGATGTGATGTCGAGAGGCGAGTGACATGGTCGATGAAGGGGAAGGAATGACAAGAACATGAGGCACATTCAGGGAATTTTGGTGACTAGGATTCATAATATGATCGGGTTTAACAAAATAAAGTTGATCAATGGTCATAATCTTCCCATCATGGGGAAAATGCATCACTCGAAAGAGTGTGGACACTACAACTTTCATGGTAGAAACATAAGCTCATCCTAGGAGTAGATTAAAATCTAAAGGAACTTTAACTCCCATAAAATCAATACAGATAGTTTTCCCTCCTAAGGTAATAGGAAAATGAGGAAGGATCCCTAAAGGTGCAGTAGGTATTCTATTAAAAGCTAGTATCTGGTCGAAAGCTGGCACAAACTGAGGAGAACCTAGATCTTTCCAAGAAGTTGAGGATATAATACTAATCGAGGTGCCTTCATCAAAAATAGTGCAAAGCATGTTCATAGCAGTAAATTTCACAGATATCTTGAAAGGAACAATCGAAGGAATACAAGATTCTATTAGGTTACTTGAATCAAAAGAAATAACCTTGGTACTTGGAGAGGGTTCTGTTGAAATAGACAATATTCCCCCTTACAGAATAATAAAAAATGACCATGAAAACTTCATATGTTTTCATTTCACTCTTAACTGGAAGAGAGGGAAAAGACAAATATCATGTCAAATTGACTACTTCAGTCTTTACACTCTCAGGTGGAGAAGACATCAACTCGACCACTTTAACTTCACTCTGTAAAGGAAGAGTGGGATCAACTATGGATGAAACTGAATTGACCACTTGGTCAACTAGTGGGGGTTCAAGAGACAACTTACGATAACCTGTTGGAAGTTGGTGACGAGGAACATTAATATCTCCCAACAACTTTGAAGCTTCATCCATGTGAGTACAAAGGTAAGTAAGGTGCATATCCTTACATAGAAAGCAAGGATTTCTAACTTTTCCTTTCCGACTCTTAATCATAGAGTCACTGGTTGATGGGGTAGCATCAGTATGATGACTAGATGTTGATGATAGGGGGTTTTGGGAGTCAGTAGACCACACTTCCAAAACTTGGGAAATACCAAGGCAATCCTTAAGAAGGTGATCACCCTTACAAATCCTCCTAGGGAATTTTGTCTTACGAGTAGTTTTGGTAGGTATTTCAACACTCTCACCAGGAAGAGTGGTTGGTTGAGACTCTATCAGGAGTCTTCCTTTCTTCTTCTTCTTATTCACCTAATTACTAGTACTACAAATTTCAACAAGCGAAGAGGGAGAAAGGGGAGAAGACACATCTAGTGAAGAAGATGGAGGATTCATAGGAGGTTGGTGTTCTCGTGAAGCAAAATTAACATCCAATACACAAGGTGGGGTTGTAATCATCGAGATAGAGAATAACCATACATGTGTTCCTATAGTCAATTCGCGAAGACTCAAAGTGGCCATGAGAGGAGGACCAACATTTCCAAATGAACCAAAAAAAAAGGTTCCCATTGGTTGGTAATATTAGAAGGCATATCCATAGCTATATAACAAAGCTATATCCCTTTGTAAGAATCTTTAAATGTACAAGCAACAAACGCTACTCAATATAAAGCAACAAATGGATATGTGAAAGGAGTGGATAAAAAGTCAGGATCCTCACAGGATTGTCAAATCTCCACAACTCATTATATACTACAGGGTCCAATAGTAGAGCACAACAAGGATGATTGCTACCATACCCTTTCCTGAACACTCGACTACCTGGACGACACGTGTGTAGTAATCTCCCTAAGTGTTATTATCAGTGTATTACAGTGATAGGACGGTTAAAAGGATATTCTCGGATGGTCATAGGATCCATAAAAGTGTCTCCCTATATATAGAAGGTACACGGGAGCTCAACTCCATATTAGTGATATCTAATGCACAACCATTTGAAAGGGTCCTTCCTATATATCACTGAGTACCTGAAGTACCTTTCTATATACCTCAAGGGTATGTGAAAGGTCGTTCGATATACCAACAATATGTGGAAGAACCACATGATCCCCGGGATGTAGTGGAGGAAAACAATGACAACCCCTACGTTTAAATATGCTGGATCACATCTCTAACCTAACACACAAGTTGCTAAATATTTTAAGCTTAAACTAGCACTTAATTTTATATTGTACGGTTAAGTGAATGCATGGAAAGTTGGACGTGACTCAAAACCATGCAGGTATGAGTATGCAAGTTTTTTTCTTTCAATGAAAACTATTATGGAAAGGAGAGAGATATTTATTTTCCTGAAACAAACATTAAACGATAAACACAGTCTTTTAGTCACCCACACAATTCAACGCTTAAATTCTAAAGAGGTCAAACCAAAACCAAAACATACACATGAAAATGAGATGCAAATTTTTCAATTCCGATGAATAATATCTATAGAAAGAAGGAATAAGTTTCAAGTAAAGAAACAAATGTAAAATCCAATGCAAGAAACATAAACTCTTCTTTGAATGCAAAGAGCAAATAAGTAAAAGAGACTTCATTTTCATAAAAAAAGTAAGCCAAAAAACACTTAGAAATCAAAATACAAAAGCCAAGTTTTGAAATCACATTGGGATCTAAAACCCTACTTGGCACCACTTTTCGAAGGTATAGAATAGACCGTTACTACTCCAGCACTGCCTTTTGACAACAGGAATAGAGCGATGGCATCACTCTCTGCCTACTGGATTTATACGGTGGCATCACTGATTGCCTCTGCAAAAAGTGTAGCGGTCGCTCTCTATACACTACCTAGGTGTGGTGGTGCTTGCAAATTCCAAAACAAGACACAAGGCGAAAAAGAGAATGCTAATGTTCAATTTAATGGCATCAAATGATAATAAAAAGTCAAGAAATAAAGCATAGAAGGCATATTTGAACATATCTAAGCAGATATAATCAATCTCAAATAAAATCCAACTAAACAACTAGTAGATCTGATCAATAAAGAAATTGAAGTTTGAAGCATAGGAAAGAACTAAGAACTAATAAAGACCAGAAGTTATAAATAATCTCCCCAGTATCGTCACCATATTTGTAGCTAGAAGTACTCACCTTTTGCGAACATAAGTTGTTTCCCTAGCTCGAAATACTCTAATATAGAACAAATGAGTAACAACAGTGATAAGCGCTTCTCCTAAGATTGATAAATGCTTGGAATGCATTCTTTTACCTGTCATAAAATGTGATGTGCCATTCCTTTCAAAATGCTATATCTCCAAGGGTTCACCTAAATGAAACAAAAACAAAGGACATACAAGCACAATAGGATTTGAACCCAAAATACGATGTCATCCAACATTTCGCACGGATGTGTCAGACAACAATCACTGAAAATAATGCCGATAAAAAAATATTTATATATCTGTCAAATATCTAACACACTGGTGTCGGATATCTGGCACACTGGCGTCGGATATCCAACACATTGGAGTTGGCGATTCGACCCTCCAGTGCTAAATCTCTGATGGTTGGGTTTCGGATATCCGACGCCAGTGTGTCAGATAACCGACACTCTGTGTAGGTTTTTTTTTTTTTTTAAATTGTAAGGTTTACATGATTTTAAATTTATGGTCCCATATTTTCAACTGTAACTATGTTCAAGGTGTCGAATATCCGACGCATGTCCATTATAAATATAATTTGTTTTAAGCATTTTGACATGTTTGTTGTAGAAGTGACAGACGATTTGCAAAAATTATTTGTTCCTTGACAGACGTTTTCAAGAATTGTTTTATTCTTCAACGGGCGGTTGTGGGAATTTATTTTTTCATCGATAGACATTTTGCTGGGAATATTTTATTCTTTGGCTTCTCTCCATTTGACAAAATTTCGATGCATGGAACTTGATTCTTTAATACAACCGGTTATATTCATTAATGAAGTTTGTGATAAAATGTCAAATAGGTTAAATATTCTAGATCCAAACGAAGACAACCGACAATTGCTTTCTAGACTATGGGATGCAGCGAAACGAAGGGGTGATGGCAAATGTTATTGTCCGTGTACTCAATGTAGGGGATTTATGAGGGGAATAATATTGATCTCAACAGCTACAAATCATTGCAGGGAACATGGACACGCTGAGGGGGGGAACGAATATCGTCCATTTGTAGGTTTAGCATTATAAAGTTTATTATATTCGTTTTTTTTGTAATTGTATGTATTATTTTTTTTTCATATATTCATGTATATCTATTGATGTTTCCATGTATTTATATTAAAGGAAAGACACCCTACAACATGTCGTCTAGAGGAAGTGCTTTCAGAACAAGTTCATGATCAGGATCATGGAGCTTGTATGTTTAATGGAGAACAAGTGAATGATCATATTGAACAAGATGATCATGCCGATGATGTAATTGAAGATGATGGTACAAATACATTGATCCATGATTCATTTAACATTATAATGGATGATGACGATGATGTTGATAATGAAAATGATGATGACTTTGATGATGTTCATGATATAACTCTTCTCAATAAGGCATATGAACCCCTTAATGAAGGATCCAAAACAAGTCTTCTCTCTACTATATTGTTGATAATGAACTTGAAGGTTATGAATGGTCTTTCAAACATTGCAATCACATGGATGCTAAGGTATCTAAAATAATCCATCAC
>LPNX010577885.1:236724-239224 GCA_001517045.1 Pseudotsuga menziesii
TTTATATGTACTTCAAATTATGAATTAAGTTCGTTCCAAGTCAAAGATATGAATGTATACAACGAACCTCTTATAGATGAGCTACTAAAGTTATGGAATGGCATAACTATGTATGATGTATCTATACCAATACAACAAAGGCAATTTCAATTCCATGCAATGGTTGTATGGACAATACACGATGCCCCTGGGTTAACTTCACTTTTTGGTTTGTAATTTTAAGTTCCACTTTAATTGCATTTAATGATATGGAGTAGTTAGAATATTTTATATATGAATACATTTGACATAGATATTCCATATATAAATATTTTAGGTCTTCAGACAAAGGGTAAATTTGCATGTCCAGTTTGTGGTCCTAAGATAAAATCTCGTCATTCAAAAAGCTTAAGAAAGAAGGTGTTTGATGAGTATAGGCATGTCCTCTCTAAGAATCATAGGTATAGAACAACTGAAAGAAATATTTTCAATGGGAAGCAGAAGACTGCATTAAAACCACAGAGAATGATAGCTCACCTTTGGAAGATGCAATACAATAGAAATCGTCATCATGGTACATATGGATCATCGTATATGAATTGTTATGTATTTTAATTTTTATTGTGAGTTGTTTGCTGTAGTGGCCATATTTGATTTATGATGTAATTTATTAATCATAAAATAATATTCATGATGTCCATCGTGATTATGAAGGCATTAATGGTCTTCCACGAGGAACGAAAAGTTATCTTATTCAATTCAGCAGGTTTCCCTACTATGAGCACCTACAAATTGCTCATTTGTTTGATACAATTCATATTGGAAAGAATGTTACTCAAACCTTATGGCGACTACTAGAGCTAAGGAGGGAGAAATATAAAGTTGTGAAAGTGTGCAAAGACATTCAAGAAAGCAACTATGCAATGAAAGACATCATCCAATTTCATACCAACAGAGAACAAGTTAATATAAACTCAATTCCATGGATTTTTACGGAGCAACAAAGCAATATTGTCAAAGAAGTAATGCCAAAAATTAAATTTCCCACTGGATTTTGTGCAAACTTGAAGAATATCATAACTAAAAAAGGTGAGTTTGCGGGGGTCAAAACACATGATTGGCATGTCTTCGTCAAGGAAATTATTATTGTTATGTCCATATAATTTTTTCTTGTTTGTATACTCTTTGTTTGATAAATGGCGTGGTTTGTATATTGATATAGTATGTTCTACCTCTCTCTCTCCCGGACAACTTCGACAACAATGTCAAACAAGTTATATATAATCTTGGTAAATGCATGAGGTAACTAGCGATTACTTGCATGTGCTTAGTGTTTCTTTAATTCTCCATATAATAATTTATATTTGTTTATTTTGTGCACTATTTAAGCATATATTGTAATTTAATGTTTATTTTTGTTAAATATCGTTATTGGTTTGCATCACTTGTAGATGGTTGACATCTAAACAAATCCATAAAGAAGATATAAAGTATTGGAGGAGAGAAATTACTCATCTCATGTGTGAAATACAAAAGCATCTACCATCAACATTTTTCAATGCATAGGAACACTACCTCATACACCAAGTTGAGGAGATTGAGTTGTGTGGACATGTGCACTCAAGGTCCATGTGGATGGTTGAGAGGCATTTGAAATTTATGAAGGGTTTGGTGAGACAACGAACACATGTGGAGGGTTCTATGATGGAAGGATATATGGTATACCAAAACATGTTGTATGTTAGTGAATATATTCCTATTTTAGTGTCAAAGCTCAATTTACGTCACATTTGTGATCCAGACTCCAATAAAAAATTTAAAGGGGAGCAACTGAAGAGGAAAGGTAGATTAAGGAAGCTGAAAGGTAATTATTAGCTAGTGGATGTTTATTATATCCTTCATATTCTAATTGTATTTTCTAGTCATAATTGCTTCAATTAAGAGCATATACATCTTTGTTTAGGAGATTTACACCTTTCTTTCATTTTAATGGTTATTGTCATTAAACACTTGGTTGAGAATGGGATGCAATTCATTTATACATCACAAACAATCTTGGCTGGATGAAGGTATGGATTGAATGATGCACACAATTGGGTCATGGAATATCATGGGAAGGTGTGGCTTCATTGGTAAAAGCAGCACAATGCAATGGAGATAACAATCTAACATAAAGGGAAGTCGATTTGGCATATGGTGTAAAAGATAAAATGGCAAGCATATAATTAATCAAATATCCCTCTAAATATTTTATTTTGCAAATGACTTTTTGACGTACATGTTCTTATTTTCCATGTATTGTTGCATAAGGGTTGAATGGTTGTGTAATCTTTTCATGTATTTCTTATTGTAGGTAAAACACCATAAGGCTATGGTCTACAATGGAGGTAGATATCGGATCAAAAAATTGGATGAAACAAAGAAAACATCATATTCTGGGGTTTTGACTGTCTTTGAGGTTACTAATGTTTCATCTAGAATTGACAGACATCCAAAAGTCTTTGGAAATTTGATACTATGG
>LPNX010577885.1:244224-250492 GCA_001517045.1 Pseudotsuga menziesii
CTGTAGAGTGGATGCTTGGTTTCTCTATAGGTTCCAAATATTTAGGTTCCTCATTAGATGCTTCACTAGATGAATCATATATGGGGCCCCCAAAACTATGATTATTGATTTCAAATATAACATCTAACTCTTCATGAAATGGATAAATGCATGCATTTTCCATCTCATCATCAAACAAGGGTTTTCCTACAAAATATTCCTCATCAGAATCTCAACAATATGGACCATCTAATTTAGATTCTTTGGATGAGGTAATATAATAGGAGAATTGGTTCTTTCATAACTAACAACTCAAAGGGTCTCTGTCTATACTGCATGCTTCTTCACCAACTTCAATCCATCCTTATCAGCTTTCAAACATGGGTTTTCTTTCTTGTGCATGTATTTACATTGATCAGCTAATGACAGACCCAATTTGATAGTTTCAGCTAACCCGCATTTGACCCATATTGGCTGATATGGATTCTGAAGTCTAGCCAGTCTGAGCATTACAATTAGTGGACGAACCCATCACATTTTGGTTCGCATTCAAATTGGTTTGATTGTTTTTATGTGAGTTATATCAGTAACTGGTTCCCAAATAAGCTATTAAGCTGACTCTACCCAAATGCGATGCTTAAGGGAGGTTTAGAGAAGATCATTGAAGATCATTATAAAAGCCCTAGGTTAGAAAGAAACTCGAACCTAACCAAGTATTTTCCAAATTGTAGTGACAATAGGGGTTTGCCAGAATTCTGCCAAATGTTATGGATTTCTTCTTTAAGGTGTTTTATTATAGAAAACTTATATTAGAAAGAAACTATCCAAGAGGACAGAGTTCTTGAACTATATCTCACAAAATATAACAAGTGTTCAACCAAGCAACGGTGATGACTCGTGGTATTATGCCTCACAAGTTTGTGATGTTGCAACCCCATGAAACATAATACCAAGAGTCGTCCCCATTATTAGCCAACACTTATTAGCTATTTTAGAGTTAGTCAATTTAAAGTGGCTAAGTTAATGCAAAAAAAAGGTAATAAGTTTGACTAAATAAACTATTTTTATTATTGTACCTACATCTTCCACTACATGCATTGCTTGCATGCCTCACCTATCTTGATGTACTATCAACATTATTATTATTGGTATGTGTACCTTATCTCAATGATAATATTATTTTAGGGATGTATTGAGGTTTATACCACATATTTGCTAGTGTATACATCCAATACTTTCTAGTTACATGATCACTATCAGGGAACAACTTCAGCTCTATCATGTTAACCTTACTTCATCCAGCTAAAAGTAGTTCACATATTTAGAGAACACAATACTAAGGTTGATAGCTTATCCAAAGAAGCATTAACCTTGGCCTCATGCCATTTTCAATTTACTAAATTCACTAATGGTGAATGTATTGATCAGGGCACTTTCCAGCTTTTCTAGCCCTTAGCACTTGAGTCTTTTATGTAATGTTGCTATTGAAATCCTTTGGATGATTGAGGTGGATGATCCCCTCATATTACTAATCTCTCTTGTTTATTGCTTCTTTGGATTAGCTACTTCAGTATTAGACTTGAATTTTCTGTCTGTTGAAGGTTAGTGATGTGGATGTAGTCAAGATTCCCAGATTATAGGTGTTACCTTTGAAGGTTTGTCCAGTATTCCTATGAAGTTGATCAATTGTCATCTATCTGCTGATGATGAACATAGTTGTATCTATTCCATGTGCTCAGCAATAGCTGAAGTTGTAACTAAGTTACCTTTGAATTCAATGAAATAAAAAGGAACTGATATTTTACCTTGGCTCACTGTAGCCCACCCATCATTGGAGCTACAAGGGAGTAAGGAGCAGTTCTATGTGAATACTCGACCCGAATAGAGCGGTGGTTTACCTTCATAAATAGTTCCCACTCTTTATTACGTGACAATATTTTGTTCCAACAATTAGAAATATAACTTGAATGAGATGAATCCCCCACGCCTATATGTTTATAAAGGGTTTGTCAATGTTGGAATGGACTCAATTAACCACTCGGTTTCCAAAATTGATCTAACTCTTTTTGTGGATGATTGGATTTTTCTTCATGTCATTTAGATCATCCATGTCTATATGTATCCGAGCTATGCATCAAATCAAATGGATAGCATATACAACAGGGGGGTTGTCCACTGGAAAATCCATTGAATATGCTAATGCTTGGACTATAATAGACCAAGGAGATGTACTAGAAAGATTTACCTTGACTTATTGATTTCATTGTTAAGTTGAACCTAAATGAAAAACACAGAGGAGCACTAAGAAAGCTACAACACTTTGTAGGAAATCGAATGAGTATAGATATAATGATGTTAGTTCCTAGAGATCCTGTAGAGTGGATGCTTGGTTTCTCTATAGGTTCCTCATTAGATGCTTCACTAGATGAATCATATATGGGGTCCTTAAAACTATGATTATTGATTTCAAATATAACATCCAACTCTTCATGAAATTGATAAATGCATGCATTTTCCATTTCATCATCAAACAAGGGTTTGCCTACAAAATATTCCTCATCAATATCTCAACAATATGGACCATCTAATTTAGATTCTTTGGATGAGGTAATATAATCACGAGGGCTTCACTTGTTGACCAATATACTATCACGTTAGTTCATATTGTGGGTTTTAAAATTATCAAAAATCGAACCAATATATTGCAGGTATTGGGGGGATGAGGGGTTTAAGGTGGGGCTAGGTAGGGTGGTTTATAAGGATTGAGCTATGAAAAGGGCTGGGGAGGAGGTTTTAAGTATTGGGAGGGGGTTTCGACAAAAAGAGTTTGGGTCAATATCTCTCAAAATTAAGGGTATTCTTTAATATCCCACGATCGCATGTTCTATGTGAGAGGTTCACTAAGTGAAGTCCCCGCGATCATAATAGGAGAATGGGTTCTTTCATAACTAACAATCGAAAGGGTCTCTGTCTATACTGCCTACTTATTCACCAACTTCAATCCGTTCTTATTATCTTTCAAATGTGGGTTTTCTTCACTGTGCATGCATTTACATTGATCAGCTAATGACAAACCCAATTTGACAGTTTCAGCTAACCTACATTTGACCCATATTGGCTGATATGGATTCTAAAGTTTGGCCAGTCTGGGCGAACCCATCACATTTTGGTTCGCATTCAAATTGGTTTGATTTATTTTATGTGAGTTATCTTAGCAACAAGTTCCCAAATAAGCTATTAAGCCGACTCTACCCAAATGCGATGCTTAAGGGAGGTTTAGAGAAGATCATTGAAGATAATTATAAAATCCCTAGGTTAGAAAGAAACTCGAACCTAACCCAGTATTTTCCAAATTGTAGCGACAACAGGGGTTCACCAGAATTTTTCCAAATGTTATGGATTTCTTCTTTAAGGTGTTTTATTATAGAAACCTTATATTAGAAACCTTATTATAGAAACCTTATATTAGACTTGAATTGTTTGTCTGTTGAAGGTTAGTGATGTGGATGTAGTCAATATTCCTAGATTATAGGTGTTTCCTTTGAAGGTTTTTCCAGTATTCCTGTGAAGCTGATCAATTTTCATCTGTCTGCTGATGATGAACGTAGCTATATCTATTCCATGTGCTTAGCAATAGATGAAGTTGTAACTAAGTTACCTTTGATTTCAATGAAATAACAAGGAACTGATATTTTCCCATGGAAAAAAAAGTTACTTGATCACTAATGTTAATTGATATTCCATCACTCTTATGGGCCAAAAATAGTGGAGATTGGCATCCTAAGGTTTAAATTTAGCATCCTAAGCAACGTTCAAAATTGAGCCCTTCACAACCCTTCCAAAGGGTTCTAGCGCTTCTCAGAAGTGTTAAGTTAAAATTTCCCTTCAAAAAAAATTTAAAATTTGAATTTTACCCTTTCAATAAAGAAGGGTATAATTTATATCAACATTTAAAAAGAAGAGCAACATTTGAAATTACACATTCATATAAATATCTCAATATGTTGAAACTCTTATGCCATAAAGTTCAACTCATCATTCAAAATATTGTAAATATGATAAATTATAAATACTTACTCACTCATGTCATGCACTCAATGGTTAGTTGTTGAAGATGGCCAGTAATCATTAATGACTACGAGGCACTAGTCATCGAGATGTTAATCTAACTCCTGAGTCAATTGGGGCTATAATATAAAGTGTGACAATGTGTCAACAACTACTAGGCCTGAAACGAGCTCCAACATTTGTTCCTACTACCTTATATGTGAACATCGCTACCAATGTCCACTTTTTTTCGTCAAAATGAAATTCAAAAGGTAGGTTTGAAAATTCCTCCTCTACAATAATTCATTTCTTGCATGAATATCATGGACTCATGATAAATATAAAGAACACTCGATTTCATTCAAATACAAATAATGGCATGTAGCTAGGATCAAAAATTGTGCAGAAATTGATTTATGCATTGCTATAGAGTTGTGTTATTGGGAACATGATATGGAGAAACAATGGTTATTAATAAAATTAAAAAAACAATTGTTGGCTCAAGAATAGTCTTTAGTTTGATGAGCTACATGATCATGATGTTATCTCCCTCTGTCCTTCCAAACATTTGTGGTTTCTCACGACAGTGCTACCAAAATAGTTATTACCAATATGATTGCAAGTAATTCATTGAAGGTGAAGTCCATAATTTTAGGTCTTCTTCCTGATTATCATGCCTTTTGGTAAGACAATAAAGAGGGTAGTGGCAAGCATCAGCATGGAAAACTGTCTCTACATAGAGGTTATACACATTAATTTTTTTCATTAAATAATTTAAATTCCTACCCATGACTATGGAGTCAGTGAATCATGGACTAGTACAAAACACAACAAATTTTAGATCCACAAGCACTTAACTACTCACACCTATAACTTTCTGAAATCAACCATTAATAAAATTCTTTTGGTATTCTGGTTCAATCTAAACCATGGATCGTTAGACTCAGACATGCAATGAGTTGCAAGGATTCAATTGACTTAGGCCCCTCCATCACATACATGCATGCTTTCACAACAAGAGATGAAAGAACAATATTTGGTTTTTTCATTTTTATGTGTGAAAGGGTTTGGTTAATTTATACTTGTCCATTAAAGTAAAATTATTTATATTGCCCTTCATCTCTGAAGCGCTCAGAGAATAAATGCCCTTCCAATTGAAATTAAGACCCACCCTTCAAATTTGATCATTGATCCTAAGGAGCACTAAGCAAGCTACAACACTTTGTAGTAGATCAAATGAGTAGAGATATAATGTCTTTAGATGACCTTTGTGGTGTATAAAATTGGTTAGCTTTAGAATTATTCCCTAGTGGGAGTGATATTTGATGTTTCCTTGCCCTTTTTCCATCCCTTGGTTTCATCAAATCATTGAGGAAGGAATGATATAGTTAATTTAAGAGCCTTTTGATTTGTGCTAATTTAAGAGCCTTTTGGTTCTTTCTAATCATATATATATATATATATATATAATCCATGGTGGTGAAGAGCGGACATTTCACTTGAATGATGTTTGGGTCTTGAAGCAAGTACTAGGTTTTTTTATGTCCTCCAATTTTTTATTCGATGATTTTATGCCAATTTTCACCTTAGGGTTGAAAACTAAAATGGGAAAACAAGCATCATAAAGACAAGCTAAAAGGAATAAATCAGCAAATATTACGGACTGATATAAATGTATTTAAAACATTCTTTTCATTCCTGAACATGCCAAGTAGTATATCTAGAAATGTCCACTCTTCACCACTGTGGATTATATATATATATGATTGTTGTAGGTTACCACTGGGAAATATGCCTCTGAAGTGTTGGCTTATGCACTACATAGTAGCTGTGGATTATATATATATATATATATATATATATGATTGTTGTAGGTTACCACTGGGAAATATGCCTCTGAAGTGTTGGCTTATGCACTACAGAGTAGCAGTGAAGAGGTTAAAACATCCACTCTACAGGATCTCCAAGAACTCAACATCATTATTTGTCCATTAATGTAAAGGAAATGTACTAGAATATTTGCTTGGACTTGTTGATTTCACTGTGATGTTGAACGTAAATGATGAACAAAGAGGAGCACTAAGCAAGCTAAAACACTTTTTAGGAAATTGAATGAGTAGAGATATAATCTCTGGAGCAATCTGCATACATCCTTCACTTGAATGATGTTAGTTCTTGGCAATCCTAACATCATTCAAGTGAAGGGTGTATGCAGACTGCTGCAATATCATGATTCAACCAT